>SJXQ01006209.1:290084-378623 GCA_006408695.1 Aepyceros melampus
GGGGGGGGGGGGGGGGGGGGGGCGTTGTTAAGTGTGTGTTTTCTGCAGAGATTTTAAGATGGGGGCTTCCCAGGTAGCTTAGTGGTAAAGAATCCACCAGCAAATGGAGAAAATGCAGGAGACTCAGGTTCAATCTCTGGGTCAGGAAGATCTCCTGGAGGAAGAAATGGAAACCCACTCCAGCATTCTTGCCTGGATAATCCACAGACAGAGGAGCCTGGCAGGCTACAGTCCACAGGGTCGCAAAGAATTAGACATGGCTGAGCAACTGCACATGCCCACACGTGCACACATCCATGTTCTGTGGCTCCCATGTTAACGGCCCCCTTTAACTGATCCCAGTCACTAGACCAAGCATCTTACACGCATTTTCTCATCTAAACTTCACATTAAGCTCATGCGGGTGTTATTTCTGGCCCATTCCACAGATGAGGAAACAGTCTTAGGCAGGAGAAATGTGTGTCCAAACCACATGGCTAAGGGAAGAGTTGGGATTTGAATCCAAGCCTAACTCCAGACACCTCTGTGTTGTCTACTGACACTGGCCTTTTTCTTCTTCCTTTTTTTTTTCTTTTTAAAGAGAATTAAACTTTGCCTTAACTTGAGTATTTTGCCACTAGATATTGGCCTTGGTCAGGTTGGAAGGCTGTGTTGAGATCTCTGTTATGCATGTTGAATGTGGATGAATGGGGTGCACGCAATAACATTTACTGAATAAATAACAGCGTGCCTGGTTCTGTGCTAGGTAGGAGCTGGAAGCACAGAAGCTCAAACATAAAACAAAGAGGCCACTGCTGCACTAGAGACGCGCGTGGAAACTTCAGGATGATCTGGGTGATCACTAAGTTGTGCTAGGGTGAACTGCTGAGTCTCCTCAGAGAAAGCGCTCTTCAAAATGAGCCTCAAAGCACGATGGAAGCCCACTACTGAAGGAAAGCAGAGGGAACGTGCATTTAAGGTAAAACCTTAGGAAGTAAAGGAAAGCCTAAACATACCAGATTTGGCTTCCCTTCCTCCTGAGAGTCTGAAAGCCACCACCCTGTGGCTGGTGTTGGGACTGCTTCGGTTTGCTTTAATAAGCCAGACTGATACCCAGTCTGCTCCTCTGTGGTATGAAGCGAACTGGCAATACTGAGGTAAGGAACCTGTGGCCTTGTGGGGCCATGAAATGAACTGAGCATGGCTTTTCTATCAGCCTGAGATGACTCAAATATACTCAATCCCAAACATGTGGGTCAGCCATCTTGTATTCTTTGAGAGCCAAGAAGAAAGGGGTCAGTGAGCATTTAACATGCTAATTGGAATTATAGCACAGCCAATCATATTTGGAACTCAGAAGAAGCTTTCTGTTCCAGATATGGCTGCTCAAAAACAAAAAAAAGCAAAGGGGAAAAAAAGAGGAATAAAAAAGAAGTTTGGAAGTGAACCGGCAGGAGGGAATTGAGGAAGTCATTGCGTGCCTGCTCAGTCTTGTCCAACTCTGTCAGTTTCCGAGCAACAATACTGCAGTGGGTTGCCATTTCTTCCTCCAGGGGATCTTTCCCACCCAGGGATGGAACCCATGTCTCCAGTATCTCTTGCATCGTCAGGCAGATTCTTTACAGCTGAGCCACCAGGAAAGCCCTTGAGGAAGCATTGCCTAAACTAAAGAATCCTCCATGGTTCATGGACCGGCTTTACCTGTATTTATACGTAGCCTTGTAGAGGAGGCTTTGAAAATCTGGAATTGTACTTGAAGATAAACTTGACTATCAAAAAAAAAAAAAAAAAAGACTACATGGAAACAAAACTAAAGTGAGGCCTCAGAGTCAACAGAATGGACCCATAAGGTACAGTCAGAATCACTGCACCATAATCTTGGGCAGCAGGTTATGAAGCTGATGTAGCCTTCTATAAACTTCTTCTTCCTTTCATTTCTTATGTTCATTCCTTATGTCCCCAAGTCATCTGCAGAATTTTCAAGAACTTTCCTGATCTATTGAGAGTCCCTGGCCCATTTTGTCAAGTTTTACCTCTTCCTTTAAATTCTTTTCGTTTACATATGAACAGAAAGTGTTAGGTCATGGCCAACATAAGTGAAAAGCTTGAAACCTTGACACAACAAATTCATAATTAAGGCTTTCTGCTTACCTCATCTCTCAGAGTGCCCAGCTACCCCTTAATTCTCTCTTTTTTTATTACAATGATTTTGTTACAAAAATATTGCTACTCTTTATTTATTTATTTTTTTAAGTAAATCAGATCTTAAGCTATAGATGGGGATTTTTATACTTAGGGAAAAAATCTTTGCTAAAATAGTATATAAACTAAACAGAATGTTCTATAAATGTTTGTCTCTTTAAAAATTCACTTTTAAATTGTATTTTAACCATACTAAAGAATTAGAATGCCACTCTCTCTAAATGCTTAAGGTTTTGCTTGAGCTTGTCATAATATTCATTGATGATTATCATTATCTCAAACCTTACAAAGAACTCCAGTCCCTCAAAATCAATGCTCCTTTGAGTGGATACCTGTATATTTATGGTTGAGACCTTTCACTGTCCACCTGAAACTATCACAATATTGTTAATAATCTATCAGTTCAGTTCAGTCGCTCAGTCGTGTCCGACTCTTTGCGACCCCATGAATCGCAGCACGCCAGGCCTCCCTGTCCNTGTTGACCATGATGGCTAATCCATTTCTTCTGAGGGATTCCTGCCCACAGTAGTCACCTGAGTTAAATTCACCCATTCCAGTCCATTTGAGTTTGCTGATTCCTAGAATGTCGACGTTCACCCTTGCCATCTCTTGTTTGACCACTTCCAATTTGCCTTGATTCATGGACCTGACATTCCAGATTCCTATGCAATACTGCTCTTTATAGCATTGGACCTTGCTTCTATCACCCGTCACATCCATAACTGGGTATTGTTTTTGCTTTGGCTCCATCCCTTCATTCTGTCTGGAGTTATTTCTCCACTGATCTCCAGTAGCATATTGGGCACCTAAAGACCTGGGGAGTTTCTCTTTTGGTATCCTATCATTTTGCCTTTTCATACTGTTCATGGGGTTCTCAAGGCAAAAATACTGAAGTGGTTTGCCATTCCCTTCTCCAGTGGACCACATTCTGTCAGACCTCTCCACCATGACCCACCTGTCTTGGGTTGCCCCGCAGGCATGGCTTGGTTTCATTGAGTTAGACAAGGGTGTGGTCCTAGTGTGATTAGACTGACTAGTTTTCTGTGAGTATGGTTTCAGTGTGTCTGCCCTCTGATTCCCTCTTGCAGCACCTACCATCTTACTTGAGTTTCTCTTACGTTGAGCGTGGGGTATCTCTTCACGGCTGCTCCAGCAAAGCACAGCTGCTGCTCCTTACCTTGGATGAGGGGTATCTCCTTACCACCACCGTTCCTGACCTTCAACGTAGGATAGCTCCTCTAGGCCCTCCTGTGCCTGCCCAGCCACCACTCCTCGAGCCATTGCCAACAAAAGTTGATATAGTCAAAGCTATGGTTTTTTAAGTAGTCATGCGTGGGTGTGAGAGCTGGTAAAGAAGGCTGAGCACTGAAGGGTTGATGCTTTCAAACTGTTATGCTGGAGAACTCTTGAGAGTCCCTTGATAGCAAGGAAAGCAAACCAGATAATCCTAAAAGAAATCAACCCTGAATATTCATTGGAACAACTGATTCTGAAGCTGAAGCGCCAATACTTTGGCCACCTGATGTGAAAAGCCGACTCATTGGAAAATACCCTGATGCTGAGAGAGACTGCAGGTAGGAGGAGAAGGGGGTGGCAGAGAATGAGATGATTGGATGGCATCATAGACTCAATGGACATGAGTTTGAGCAACTCCAGGAGATAGTGAAGGACAGGGAAGCCTGTGTGCTGTAGTCCATCGGATCACAAAGAGATGGACACAACTTATGACTGAACAACCATAAACTGTTATTATTGAGTTTGGCTTTTTAAGCATTTAAGCATTGGGATATTTTGCTGGGTAAAGGAAAGAGGGAGGTATCCTGGTTAAAGTGAATGTTTTAAGCCGAATCAGTGTAATGAAAATAATATGGAAAAATACCAAGGGGATTTATTTTGAAGGAAATAAAATATGGGAGGTATTAAGAAATCATTTATCATAGGGTGAGTATGAAATATAATAGCAGGTTTTAAATTAGTAGAATGTAGCTTCACTGATAATAACAATAGCACATCTTAGTAAAAATTAAAAGCATGTTGGATCACTGCTCAATCTGAATAGCTCAGCTGGTAAAGTACCTGCCTGCAATGCAAGAGACCCTGGTTTGATTCCTAGGTTGGGAAGATCCCCTGGAGAAGGGATAATCTACCCACTCCACTATTCTTGGACTTTCCTGGTAGCTCAGATGATTAAGAATCTGCCTGCAATGCGGGAGACCTGGATTCAATTCCTGGGTTGGGAAGATTCCCTGGAGAAGGGAAAGGCTACCCACTCCAGTATTCTGGCCTGGAGAATTCCATGGACAGAGGAGCCTTGTGGGCTACAGTCCTTGGGGTCTCAAAGAGTCAGACACAACTGAGCCACTTTCACTTTCATTTTCTTGCCTGATAATGAACACATTTCTCTAAATATCAAGTGTAAAATTGACTTCTTTTAAATAATCGTTTCTTCACACGTGTAAATGTGTACAATGACATAATAATTGACATTTTATTTATGGCTAAGTGTATAAATTCACACTTCATGGAATAATATTTTTAAATAATTATGAGGTCATTGACTTTCAGTTCAGTTCAGTTCAGTCACTCAGTCATGTCCGACTCTTTGCGACCCCATAAACTGCTGCATGCCAGGCCTCCCTGTCCATCGCCTCTTTTAATTCTCCATTATTCCCTTTTCTAAAGTGTTGTCTTAATAGGATACAGAGATTGGTTATCTTGCTTTAAGGAAGAAATATTTATCTAAATACTGGATTTTATGAGTCAGTAAGGAGTTCTATGTAAACCAAAGGAAGCTGCTAATACTTATGTTATAAATGGGATTATATACTCCTGGAAGATGCTTGCAATTTAATCAAAGTGATTTTGGAGCTTTAGAAAAATATGCTGATGTGTAATTTAGCATGGAATTAACAGATTGTTTTTATCCTAAAGTCTGTAATCACTAATTTTTTTCAGTCATGGAAAGCAAAGCTTATTTTGTAATATTGTTCCATTCATTGGGTATAAAATTATAGTAGTTGCTTATCCCACTTGGTAGCCCCAAATATTTTAGTGTATAACTCGTATACTTATTAAAATTTTTATTGAACTTCTACTACTTAAGCATTACTTGTGCTGTGCTCAAAGTTCTCTTTTTTAAATGTTTTTAAAATTTTATTTTATCTTAAAAAATTTTTGCCATGCTGTGCGGCTTGTGAGATATTAATTCCCTGACTAGGGATCAAACCCTTGCCTTTGACAGTGAAAGCTCAGATTTCTAACCAGTGGACCACCAGGGAATTTCTAAGAAATAATTGTTTTCAAAATAATTATAATGTTTCTAAGTTATATACTCACACATGCAAACATATGCATAAACATAAACCCATATACACCCTGTTGATATTTTTTTCAATACTGTAAAATATAGGATTAAGTGACAACACTGTAATTTTGGGGCTTTCCTGTAGTTAAAAAATGTATAATTTGAATATGTAAACACCCAAATTATTTTTTAACATTTTCTTGGCAAACAAATATGGATTAAAAGTAGTTACTTGTGTTACTCATAAACTTTCAGAAACAATGACTGAAATTAAAGTCTATACAACTATCAAATTGAAAAAGGGAATACTCTGAATAACATAGAACAGCTGTATTTTATAGGAAACCTTGTATTTTAGGAATGTTATTTATTACTTACATGTTAAGTAACACTAAAGCATAAATCAATGTTAAAATCACTCTCTTCATATATTTCAGAAATTCTTGGCTTCAAGTTCTAGTTCCTTCTAGGCCCACCCTATACTATTTACATATATATACACTTTTATTTATTCTTTTTGGTTGTGTTGCATTTTTGTTGCTGCACAGGCTTTTACTCTGGTTGTAGCAAGCAGGGGGTGCTCTCTAGTTGTGACGCACAGGCTTCTCATTACAGTGGCTTCTTTTCTTGCAGAGCATGGGCCCTAGGGGTTGCAGGATTTGGTAGTTATAGCTCATGGGCTCAGTAGTTGAGGCTCTCAGGCTCTAAATCTCAGGCTCAATAGTTGTGGCACATGGGCTTAGTTGCTCCATGGCATGTGGGATTTTCCTGGATCAGGGATCGAATCCATATCTATTGCATTGGATGGCAGATTCTTTACCATTAAGGAAACCCCCTACCCTATATATTTTAAGCTAAAATTTTTTATTTTTATATGTTATCAGAGATAATGGGCGATAAAATACCATAAGTTTGAGAGACTCGTGATTAAAATCATAATCATAATAGATATGACTTGACATGCCAAGCTAAAATCAAAATTTAATTAAACTTAGGTTATGATCAGTCCTATGAAGAAATAGGTGTAGTCATATGAAGAAAGATGGAAACCACATCATGAAACTGTATTGTTTAAAATATGGAGATTCTTTACCAATCTAAAAATAGAGTTACTATATAATCCAGCGATCCCACTCCTGGGCATATATTCAGAGAAGATGAAAATTCTGAAAATTGTAATTGCAATGTTCATAGCAGCAATATTCACAATAGTCAAAACATGCAAACAACCTAAATGTCTATCAATAGATGAATATGTGACCAACCTAGGCAGCATATTAAAAAGCAGAGATATTACTTACCAGCAACAGTCCATCTAGTGAAAGCTATGGTTTTTCCAGTAGTCATGTATGGATGTGAAAGTTGGACTGTGAAGAAAGCTGAGCACTGAAGATTTGATGCTTTTGAACTGTGGTATTGGAGAAGACTCTTGAGAGTCCCTTGGACTGCAAGGAGATCCAACCAGTCTATCCTAAAAGAGATGTTAGGAATATTCATTGGAAGAACTGATACTGAAGCTGAAACTCCAATACTTTGGCCCCCTGAAGCAAAGAACTGACTCATTGGAAAAGATCCTGATGCTGGGAAAGATTGAAGGCAGTAGGAGAAGAGGACGACAGAGGATGAGATGGTTGGATGGCATCACCAACGCAATGGACATGAGTTTGAGTAGGCTCCTGGAGTTGGTGATGGACAGGGAGGTTTGGTGTGCTTCAGTCCATGGAGTCGCAGAATTAGACACAACTGAGCAACTCAACTGAACTGATACATATAATGGACTATCATTCAGTCATAAAACATGAAATACTGTCATTTCTGGCATGATGGATGGACTTAGGGATTATCATACTAAGTGATGTTAAGTCATACAAAGACAAATATCATGTGATATCTCATGTATGTGGAATCTAAAAAAAAAAAAATGTTGCAAATGAACTCATTTGCAAAACAGAAACAGACTAACTGACACTGGAAACAAACTCCTGGTTACCAAAGAGGAAAAGGAGGGAGGGATAAATTAGGAATTTAGGATTAACAGAAAAGCATTATTATAAGTAAAACAGATTTTTAAAACAAGGACCTACTATATAGCACAGGGAACTATATTCAATATCTTGTAATAACCTATATGTAAGTTAATCCAAAAAACGCATATATATATATATATATATATATATATATAAAATAAATCACTTTGCTGTATCCTGAAGCAAACAAATTAACTGTACTTCAATTTTAGTTATATAGGCCATATTCTTAGAAACAGAAAAAGAAACCGTACTGTTTGGATATCTTTGCCTATCTACAGGATGGTTTCTTTGATCTAAATCAAAACAAGCAAAAAGCAAACAAACAAATATACAACCCCCAAAACTCTATGATTTGGAAATGTAATGTAAGATATAATGGTGCTTTGTCTACATGAGTTTAAATCCAGGCTCTACAATTTTCTAGTTGGTGAACTTGGGAATGCTACACAACTTCTCTTCACCTCAGTTCTGACACAACTCAAGTGTATTGTGAGTATTAAATAAAATCATCTGCGGAGGCTCAGCATAATATTTCGTACATAGTAAATATATTAGCTATTATCTGTTATTGGTGATTTAAATGTTATTATCGTTACGTTCAAGCAATAACCAAGTTAGAATAGTTTAATTAAAATAATATTTATAAATTTGGAATTATTATTTTTGCTTTTTATGCTGAAACAATTGTAGACTCATCAGAAATTGCAGAATAATATAATAGGAAGTCTCATACACACTTTACCTTTTCCCCATTGTATAATATCAACACCAGGAAATTGACACTGGTACTATTGGGGAGGAAGAAATTTTACTCTACCCTTCTGAGTTCTTTTAGCTGTCCTAAGAATTAAATTGACATGATGATAGATTAACAAGGAAAACATACAAAAGTTTAATAACACATGCACTTGGGAGAGACACAGGAAAACTAACTCACCCAAATGGCTGAAATCCTCACTTAAATACCATATTCAGCTAGAGAAAAAAGAGGATATTGAGGATAATGGTTTGGGACTTAAAGGGTAGGGAGGCAATTGACATAGATAGAAAAACAAATGGGTAAAAAAAAAAAAAAAGTTTGCTGGGCCATATAGAGACAATGGGACACACAGTGGCCTCTGATCTCTAAGATTCCCCCAAACACATCTAGCCCATATTCACTGCAGATATCTGATAATAGTTTTCTTCTGAGAACGACTCTCCAAATTCTTTAGGCAGTTTGGCAGAGGTCAAAGTGTTTCTCTGATTCGTCTGAGGCTTCACTATTTTCAGCATGAAATAATCTGCATCCCAAAGAGCCATTTGGGGGTGGCAAGTTTAGTTCCCCTACAATACAATCCGCAGAGTTCATTCAGGTTTTATCAGTTAAGCATATTCTTCCATCCCAAAATAGGCTGGAAATCAGAGACATCTGTGGAACTTTCTCAGGCAGATTAAAATCTGAAGGGGCTAAAATATAGCATCTTTCTAGCCCAATTTCTGAACTAATTGGAAGAAAACAAACAAAAGTAGTTAATAAATCTTAAAATATTACTTTTATTACTCATAGAAACAAGATTGGAGAATGTTTTCAACATGTTCCTATTCTTTCCTTTTCTGGAATATTGGACTATCTTGTTCTTTATTCAAATGTTAACAAGGGAGTGTTTTGTTTTGGAAAACAGATGGAGTAATATACCTATAAGTTGCAGTTCTGTTTACCTATAAGTTTTCTATATTACATTCAGTTTAGTTCAGTTCAGTCACTCAGTCGTGTCCAACACTTTGTGACCCCATGAACTGCAACATGCTAGGCCTCCCTGTCCATCACCAACTCCCAGAGTTCACTCAGACTTACGTTCATTGAGTCAGTGATGCCATCTCATCCTCTGTCGTCCCCTTCTTCTCCTGCCCCCAATCCCTCCCAGCATCAGAGTCTTTTCCAATGAGTCAACTCTTCGCATCAGATGGCCAAAGTACTGGAGTTTCAGCTTCAGCATCATTCCTTCCAAAGAAATCCCAGGGCTGATCTCCTTCAGAATGGACTGGCTGGATCTCCTTGCAGTCCAAGGGACTCTCAAGAGTCTTCTCCAACACCACAGTTCAAAAGCATCAATTCTTCAGTGCTCAGCTTTCTTCACAATCCAACTCTCACATCCATACATGACCACTGGAAGAACCATAGCCTTGACTAGACGAACCTTTGTTGGCAAATTAATGTCTCTGCTTTTGAATATGTATCTAGGTTGGTCATAACTTTTCTTCCAAGGAGTAAGCGTCTTTTAATTTCAAGGCTGCAGTCATCATCTGCAGTGATTTTGGAGCCCCCCAAAATAAAGTCAGACACTGTTTCCACTGTTTCCCCATCTATTTTCCATTAGTTCAATAAAAAAAATTTAAAGGTACAGAGAAAAGATTCTGTGTGTAGATGCGTGTAGGAGGAAGATAAGGATAGACACAAGAATAAGGATAGACACAAGGAGATTCAGGAGAGATTTGCAGCAGAGTGTGGTGTTTAGAGCCCAATGTCATACTAGCTATGTGTGTTCAATAACACCAATGCATAACGCTTCTTTTGCTGTGGGATGACACTAATGTTTTGCTTTTGTGACTCTTGCTGAGTTGATAGCTAACTGTTCTTCAGAGGTCTTAGATAATAGAGATATTTTCACTGAAAATAACACAAACACAAAGTTTTGACCCATTTTTTCCCCCTTTTCCTTTCAGCAGGATTATTAAAGAGTTTGATCCCTCTGAGAGAGTATGATATAGTCTTCAGGCTTTATGTCAGCTATCTCTGCAGTATTTCAGCTACTGACCTCGATAGTTGGAAAAGAAACCTGAAAAGTTACAAAATTGAAAAATGAGCAGAAAAGAAAAGTTGGGGTAAAAATAAAACCATTAATATCATCACCTATTATATTCAATTTAGATCATGTATATATTTTCAGCATATTCTACAGACTTTATTTAAGAATAAAAACAAAGCCTTGTTTAAAAGGTCTGTTTGTGGAGAACAGTCTACAAAAGGAATTGTTTTGATGCTATGCGTACATTGTTATAATTATTTGAGGCTATTTTAAAAACCACTGAAAAGCTTATTTACCTTAACAATTATAGCCTGATACCTGAATTGCCCCCAATTTGTCATTTTTATAATTATCTTCCAAAGTTTCCTATTATTCATGGTACTCTACATCTGTGTCTCAATTCCTGCCGTGCAAATAGTTCATCAGTACCATTTTTCTAGATTCCATACAATGTGTTAATATATATTTGCTTTCCTCTTTCTGACTTCACTCTGCATAACAGGCTTTAAGTTCATCCATGCAGATGTAGAGAATGAACTTGTAGATGCAGCAGTGGAAGGAGGGAGGAGATAGATACATATACAATTTGTGACTGATTCGCCTTGTTGTATGGCAGAAACTAATACAACACTGTAGAGCAATTTCCTCCAATTAAAAAATAAATTTAAAAAAAGATTCCTATTACTCATGATAAGGGAGTATGCCCATGACAATATGTAAGCTCTGCCTTTAAAAATGAAGACTTAGATCATTAAATACACACATGGCTATATTCAAATGTATAACATTAACTGTCATAATTTGTTTTCCTCTTGACTTTGTCATGATTATCATGTTAGTTTATGAAAGAGCATTTTCATTAATATTACATCCTACAGTAATAATTGTTTTATGATGTTTCTCTTTCTCTGCATGGACTCAACTAGCTCTCCCTGTGTAAACATTCTCATGTGTCAATGTATGGAATTATATTGATCTTATTTTCTGAGACTTATTATTTTCCAACGTAGATATTTTATATCTTATCAGAAGTTTGCCATTTTATTGTTGTTTTCAAGTACCTTCTTGGACTTATCCTAACTTACTCTGACATTTTTCACATTCCATTTCTAATTGTGAAAATCTTAGTCTTTCTTCAGAATACAGAGAAAATGACAATTTATTCATGATAACTTTCCAGATGCCTCAGTTAAAAATTATTTTTCTACCTGTCCCCACGTAAAAATCTTTGAGCAGTGATTGTTTCTAAGTAAGGACTCAATAAGGAAGGCATAACATCAGCAGCAGCAGCAACTTTGATACTGAACTGACATTTACACTGCCTTGTGTATTTGTGCTTCTGCCACTAGACTTCTTTGGCTCTGGAGAAAGTAAAATTCCAAATAGTCTAGATATTTCTCAGTTCTATATTTAAACATTGAATTCAGTTCAGTTCAGTCACTCAGTCGTGTCCAACTCTTTGCGACCTCATGACTGCAGCACAACAGGCTTCCCTGTCCATCACCAGCTCCCAAATCTTGCTCCAACTCATGTCCATTGAGTCGGTGATGCGTATTATCCTCTGTCGTCCCCTTTTCCTCCTGGCTTCAATCAATTAATTTGCCATATGAGATGATTGTTGTCAAATAAAGTGTTAAGAAAATTTTATATAATGTGATTTTTCTAAGGAGAAAATTTTGTAAATTTACAAAACAGGATAATGATTGGGGATAAGAGAGCAGGATGTACTGCCATGCCGGGGGCGTGGTGGCCTGGGAGATCACTGAATAATTATGAAAGTTCGGGTCACCTGAGTACAGGGTTGTGACGAGGTGAAGATAAAGAAGAAAACCTTAGTGAGTGGCTTACTCAAAATAACTAGCACTCTCTCGTCCCGCCTCTGAACCCTACCCTGCTTGTCCCCTCTCCCTTCCGCCCCTGGGGCGCCGCTGCAGAAGGATGGAGCCTGGGACCAGAGCCTGCTAGGAAGAGCAGTTCCGGGAGGCCTGCGCCAGCTCCAGAGGCCCGCACTCTCCGGGGCCGCCTGGGAGCTGCTTGTGGAGACCCAGGGCATCAGCGTCTACCGGCTGCTGGACCAGCAGACTGGATTGTATGCATATAAGGTCTTTGGTGTTCTGGAAGACTGCTTACCAGATCTGCTTGCAGATGTCTATATGGACTTAGCCTATAGGAAACAGTGGAACCAATATGTTAAAGAACTCTATGAAAAAGAATGCAATGGAGAAACGGTGGTCTACTGGCAAGTGAAGTACCCTTTTCCCATGTCTAACAGAGATTATGTTTACATGCGGCAGCGGCGAGAGCTGGACTTTGAGGGGCGGAAGGTCCACGTGATCCTGGTCCAGAGCACCTCTGAGCCACAGCTTCCAGAGAAGTCGGGTGTGATCCGGGTAAAGCAGTACAAGCAGAGGTTGGCGATCCAGAGTGATGGCAAGAAGGGGAGCAAAGAGGGAACTGAAGGAGACTCTCCTCCTAAAGGCCTCCAGAAGCAAAACAACTAGACTTGGATACCTGCTGAGCCCTTGAACTGCTTTCTTGCTGTCTCTGGAGTTGCCCTCTGAAAAGGAGTACGTCAAGGCTGTATATCGTCACCCTGCTTATTTAACTTCTATGCAGAGTACATCATGAGAAACGCTGGACTGGAAGAAGCCCAAGCTGGAATCAAGATTGCCGGGAAAAATATCAATAACCTCAGATATGCAGATGACACCACCCTTATGGCAGAAAGTGAAGAGGAGCTAAAAAGCCTCTTGTTGAAAGTGAAAGAGGAGAGTGAAAAAGTTGGCTTAAAGCTCAACATTCAGAAAACGAAGATCATGGCATCTGGCCCCATCACCTCATGGGAAATAGGGAAACAGTAGAAACAGTGTCAGACTTTATTTTTTGGGGCTCCAAAATCACTGCAGATGGTGACTGCAGCCATGAAATTAAAAGACGCTTACTTCTTGGAAGAAAAGTTATGACCAACCTAGATAGTATATTCAAAAGCAGAGACATTACTTTGCCAACAAAGGTCCGGCTAGTCAAGGCTATGGTTTTTCCTGTGGTCATGTATGGATGTGAGAGTTGGACTGTGAAGAAGGCTGAGCGCCAAAGAATTGATGCTTTTGAACTGTGGTGTTGGAGAAGACTCTTGAGAGTCCCTTGGACTGCAAGGAGATCCAACCAGTCCGTTCTGAAGGAGATCAACCCTGGGATTTCTTTGGAAGGAATGATGCTAAAGCTGAAGCTCCAGTACTTTGGCCACCTCATGTGAAGAGTTGACTAATTGGAAAAGACCCTGATGCTGGGAGGGATTGGGGGCAGGAGGAGAAGGGGACGACCGAGGATGAGATGGCTGGATGGCATCACGGACTCAATGGACGTGAGTCTGAGTGAACTCCGGGAGTTGGTGATGGACAGGGAAGCCTGGCGTGCTGCAATTCATGGGGTCGCAAAGAGTCGGACACGACTAAGCGACTGAACTGAACTGAACTGAACTGATTAGAGATTGGCCGAATGTGGAAGTTGATGTTCGAACCTGATGGGAACTTTTTCAAGGCCTTTTCCTCTAAGCTGAAGTGAAACTATGTCGACAGAAGGAAAGAAACATTCTAAAGCCTTTGTGGAAGAATTTACCTATGCACTCCACAGACACACAGCTCTAAGTCTGGAACAAAAGACTTTTTGATCTTCAGCTTAGTTGAAGATCTGATGTAAAGAAGGGAATTGAGAATAACATTGTTGGATGGGTGAGATGGCCTCCATATCATTCAGATTGGCACCTGAGAAACTGAACCCACTCCAGTATTCCTGCCTGGAGAACCCCATGGACCAGGGAACCTGGTGGAGTATAGTCCACGAGATCACAGAGAGTCAGACATGAATAAAGGGACTAAGCAGCAGAAGCAGAACCTGTAGTACTTGTCTTACAGATCAAGCCTTTTTAACAACAGAAATGCTCTAGAAATAATTCAAAGCCCATTTATCCTTTCCACCCATCCCCAAATGTACCCTTTAATGTAAAAAATCTTGCATATATTGTAAATATTTGGACTTAAGGAACAAAAGTCCGTGGTGCAACTTCCAGTCTTTGTGCCTTTGAGATGTAGGTATTTACAGAGTCTCCTCTAGGAAGCAAGGGAATTGTTATCAGAAGAAGAGATAAAAAAAGAAAAGGTTATTTTAAAAATAAGAACTATCAAAAGTCTTAAAAGTTGCTTTTACAAATACTAGTAAAATACTATCTGATCAGGTAAACTTAATTTATTCCATCTTCCAGAAATACACTGGACCTGTTTTTTTTTTTTTTTAATAAACAAATGAGTTTCATATTATATCTTTTTCATGTCTAAAAATTTTAAAGTTAGAAGAGCTCTGCTTGTATGTTTTTGTATTTCTGTATATGGATGCTATAGATGGTGATGGTTTTGTGCCTCTGAATGGTATTTCCAAAATTACTTTTTTAAAGTTCTACTTAATCGGCTTAAAGATGAACAAGCATTATACAAATCAAGTATACTCTCAGAAACATAGACTAACCCATATGTTTTTCTAAATCAGACAATTGTACCTAGGTTTGATAGAAGTGAAGTAAGGTTTTATCATACCTGTTGTAAATTTTTCACTGAGAAAAATAATTTTGTATGTGGTAGGGACACTAAAATGAAGGAAATCTTGTTCAGGCTTTAGTAGCAGGAGAGCAGGCCTCTGACCTGGCTACCGACCTGCCTGGGCACTGCTTGGATTCCATGCCTGCCTGAAAGCACAGCAAATCAGGCAGCACTTTAGATAAGAGAGGGTGCGGGTCTTGGAATTCTTGAGCCCTGGAAGTCTGGCCAACTGCTCAGGGCCTAACAAAATCCTATGACTCACAAGCTGAAACAAAAAGCATTGTAAAAACACTAAAGTAAAATCCAGAGCTGCATTTTTGTGCCCAAAATGATAGTATCAGTTTGTAGCCTGGGATGACAAGGGGGAGTCCCTGAAACTACAATCTGAAGACTCACCCATGGAGTGGACACCATGCCCAGGACCTTTTCCCAATCTGGAGTCTAGATTGCTGTTAACAAGGGACTTCCCAGCATACTGTTTAAGTCCAGATATTGGTGATATATGTGCTGTTACTCTTCTCTATTGTTTCTCTTTCTCTTTCCTTTTAATGATTGTGTATTGAAATTAAATTAAACAATCCTCTATTAAATATTGAAAAAAATAACTAAAAATAATTTAGGAAATTTCACTATGGTTATATCTGATAGGAGAAGACAAACCTATAGTAATGTTATGAATGCTGAAAATTATTAGACATATAATTGGATGTTATTGGATAACTGAATTTTGATTCCCAACTGACTCAAGTAGAATAGAATACAGCCAGTGAAGCCAAAATCCGATTCCAGTATACAATGTATTAGTACTTCACTGCTCTATTACACAGAGGTTCTGTGGTTCTATTGCGCTATTACATCATGGCTAGGCTGTAATATTAAATCATATGTAACAGAAAATAAACAATTTAAAGTGCAATATTTGAAGTGAAAGTACCTTAATAAAAGTAACTATTGTTCTACTAGCATTGTGAAATAGACTAATTTTTATAGCACATGAAAAAAATTGTGAATTAAGTATGTGGAGACATTATATTTTGGCCTACTTTTAAAAAAAGTGAATTTCAACCTGATTAATCATTATTATTAATATTTATTATATATGGATCAATAAGACCCTTAAAATCTTATAGCTGGCTATAGATATAAAATATATATGACCTTTAGCAAAGAAATATTTTGAAAATGTCAGAATCATGGTATTTAATGTTAAGGTTAATGCTGCTCCATTAGAAATTATTTGTAAAAAGAAGGCGCTTTCATTGTTTTCTAATGTTCCCTATTTGAAAATGAGCTGGCATTGATTTTGAATTCAAATCTCATATCAAATTAATGGATCTTTAAGAGTGCAGCCAAAATAGAAAATAACCTTCATCCTTATGTATGCAAGGGGGCCTAGTTTCTATTATACCTAAGTTTTGTTTTAGCACTATATAATCTAGTCCCCATTTCAAAGGTTATTAGCTTATTTTGTGCCAAAAGGTCATCCATATTAGCAGTAATTGGCTTTTATAAATATTGCTCATTATGCAAATGCATTATTTACAAGCACCATTACGCCAAAGTGGATTTTAGAACTTGGTAATAGGTTCTCTGCATTCATTATGAGGCAAAATATTTGACAATAGATAAATTAGGAGTTCATCTTAGATATTAAAGTATAATTTAGAATATGAAAAGTTTGGGATATTTCCTGGCTTATAAGCACTAAAACAGGACTTTTGGGGCGACAGAAATGAAAACAGATGGGGTATGAATATCTGAATTCGGAAGATTCATCCTTAGCCATCTAAGTTGGAAGTACTTATTAATGCCTCCAACCAATCTAGTACGTGGCCCAAATATACCAAGTCAGTATCAGCTTATTTTGTTGGAACTAACACCAAAATATTTCGTTCTGAACACATAGTGTACTGGAAGCAATCTTGTTTTCAAGTTTTATGAACATGCAAATCTTACTTTCTTCTAGACTGAGAAAGACAATTTCTCTCTATTTAGATGATTTGAAGTCATTCCTATATACAGCATGCTGGCCATAGTTAATAATACTGTATTGAACTCTGAAAATTTGCTAAGTGAGAAGATTTTAGGTGCTCTCATCATGCACACATGCGAATGGTAACTATGTGAGTGGAAGAAACGTCATCTAGCTTGTAGTAATCATGTCACTGTTTGTTGTTGTTTAGTTGCTCAGTTGTGTCCAACTCTTTGGGACCCCATGGACTGCATCACACCAGGCTTTCCTACCCTTCCCATCTCCCAGGGTTTGCTCAGACTCATGTCCATTGAGTCAGTGATGCCATCCAGCCATCTCATTCTCTGTTGTCCCCTTCTCCTGCCTTCAACCTTTCCCAGCATCAGGGTCTTATCTAATGAGTCGGCTCTTTGCATCAGGTGGCCAAAGTATGTTAATTTATCATGTGTACTTCTTAAATATACACAATTTTTATTTTAAAAATTAATTTAAATCAACATAATAAAGGTCACTCTGCAAGAAAGCACAGGGCTAAAGAAACAAGCAGGCCTCTGCTGAAATTGTCTAGAACCATGGTGAAAGCAGCTATGGTAACTGCTAAATTGTGACAGGTACTCCTTGATCATTTCTTTTAGCTAGTACTTATTGACATTTTTGCTCAATATTTTTTTATCATCTTAATCTATTTTGCTTCATTTGTACCGATTGTCCCCCCATCTCTGCATAGCTTAGTGAATGCTGAGTACACAATCACGTTGTCTTCAAACCTTAAACATGGAAGGCTTTTTTCTTTACCCAATAGACCTTGGTGTGGGTTGCAAGCACATTTCAAAGTTCAGGCACTTTTTGAACCTGCCTTGGCTTATCCCTTCCTGTGTTTCCTCTACACACTTGCAGTTTCCTGATCAATCAGAAACGCATTTACACATTGGACCCTCTTTGGTATCCCTCTGGATGCATGTAGTCTCACACTAGGCCCAGGGACTATGGAGAGAATATCAAATCCTCTCTGTGGCTTTCTCATTCCTAGGATTTCTCTGAACTGTTTGGTCTTCCCCATTTGCTTCCCACTGAGATCACCCACTGAAACTGCTATATTTTATATCTTCTGCATCAGATCAAGTAAACACTCCCCAGCAGCAAGGTTTCTTTCACAACCAGCCACACCCTTGGAGAACATTTTCCTTTTTAAAGAAAAGGCAATGCAATATACTGTACTTAGTGTATTCCCAATTTTGCCTTGTGTGAATGACCAGGTAGGCATGAAAAAGAAATCCTGACCAAATATGATTTTATAAGAAATCTAGAGAATGAACACTCATTAAGTTCAAGCAATATTCAGGTGTAATAAGACAGCTTTTGAATTATGGTGGAAGCAATAGAAGGAAGTATCTATGTGATACGATGTGAAAACATTAAACATATGATGGTGAATATAATTTTGGAATTTTTAGCATACAAAAAGGTAGGAAAATAAATTAAAGGAGAATTCAAGAAAAACTTGGTTTCAGAGGAGGGCAATACATTATCTTTTAGGCATGTTAAATTTGAAGTACCAATAAACGACCTTCGGATGGTAAAATCTAACAGACATTGAAAAATGAGACACAGCTATTGGGAAAAAGTAGGACGTAGGGATAAGATTTGTAAGTCATTCTCACAGGTAAGGTTATTTAATTTATGGGAAGAAATACATTTTCTAAGATTATATGTAATATAGATCATATATAATCTAGTTTTCTAATCCATATTGTGTGTGTGTGTGAATTCTCTCAAGTTCCTCTGAGTCAGAGATTGCTAAGATTGACAAGAGGTAGAAGAATGACAAACTACTTGCCAAGGTCTAATTGAGAGAGAGAGAAAGGGAAGTAGGAAGGAGAAAGGGAAAAAGAGAAAGAAAATATAAAGAAAAATTGAAGAAGGTTCTCCCTGAAGGCAAGAGGAGGAAGAAATCTCATTAAAGGAGACAGAAAAAGAATGATCAGGAGGAAGGAAATAAACTAACAGAGTCTCCTGAGAATTAACGGTGAACAAAGATTCAAAAGAGAAATCTGGATTGTGCAAATGCCACAGAGAGAGAGCAAGAGGATGACTGAGCACAGGATTCTAGTCATTAGGTTGTCATTGGAGATCTTGCCCACATAAGTCCCAGGGAGTCTAAATTTGTGATGGATAGAAATTTTAAGCAAGACTTTTTTACAGAAAGAAAATATTATATCTAATTAGATTCATACAAAGTCTTATTTTAGAAGTTTTTTTAAAAATTGTTTTGATAATGATGAGTTCAAAATCTTTTCTACTCCATCTATTCAGCAAACACAGTAAGATGTAGTAGAATGAGACAATAATCATACTAATAACTATTCCTCTAAAGTTTGTCTTTTTTTTCTTGATTTTGAAACATTAATTTTAAAAGGTTTTTGAATACTGACTAACTGACAGACTGAACCCAATGCTTTCATTTCCTGTGTAATTTTATTATTATAACATTCAACTGAATTAGAGACTGTGTAAGAGGTTTTCGCAGGTGGGGCAGTTGGTTAGGAATCTGCCTACCAATGCAAGAGATGCAAGAGATGCAGGTTTGATCCTTAGCTTGGGAAGATCCCCTGGAGTAGCAGATGGCAACCTACTCCAGTACTGTTGCCTGGAAAATCCCATGGACAAAAGAGTCTGGTGGGCTACAGTCCAGGAGGTCACAAAGAATTGGATACCACCGAGCACATACACACAAGAAGAAAAAGAGCGAAAAGGGTGGCAAATCACTTGCCATGATCAGATAGCCAGTGAGTGAAGGAGCCGAGATATGAACCCACATCTGCTAGAGCCCGTAGTCATTCTGCTGAGCCACGCTGCTGAGGAGCAGAGGACACGCACGCCCATGTGCCCATACAAACTCACAACATTGCTCACAAAAGCAGAATCTCATCCATGCCTGCTCTCAGTGCTGTGATTCATACTCTGTGATTCATATTCATACAGCTTACCTACGTTTCTTCCTCTGCTAATCATTCCCCACTTTTAATTTTACTTTCATACTGCTGTCTCCATGATCTTTTAAAAGTAAAATAGTTATCATCAAATAGAAAAACAAAATATATATATATATATATATTCTTGCCTCTTTCTGTGCTTTTGTACATATTTGTTAACATTTTCTTTCACATTACATACATTTCTACTATTAGGATTGTTATTGACTCATCTTACTCCTGCATCCTGGCCTTTATTTCCACACAACTACATTAACATTAGATTGTAAACCATTTAAAAGAAAGAACAGTATGTTGTCAACTTGCTGTTCCCACCCTCCAACATTTTAAAAATAAAAATTTTGATAATACTTATTGGATTTGCCAAAACTATGAGTGGTATGTATGTGTCATTAAACACTTTAGTGTGTGGCACCTTTTTCTCTCAGGTACTTAATATATATTTACAGAATCTGTGCATGGATATAGGACTAAGTGAAAAAGAAAATTTTAATTGGCTACCAGGTGTGCATTGCTCATCAGGTATGTACTGCAGCTTATCATTATCCACTGTTTTTTATTTTTTTCTTGTTTTGTTTTTTATTAAAAGATCAGGATAAAGGAATAACAAATTATCTTTGGTCAAATAAAGGTATATTTCTTGGAAAATAGGAGTGATTATCATTTAACGAAACTACAATTTTTAGAGGCCCACAGATGTCTCAAGTGTATGTAATGTGTATGTATGCGTGTCCGTGAGAGTTGGGGTGGAGAATTATGTAAAAGAGAACAGAATACTTCAGTTTTAAACTTAGGCCAAGTACATATGGGACTTCCCTATATGGTGCAGTGGTAAAGAATCTGCCTGGACATTCTCATTTTTCAGGAGACACAAGAGATGTGTTCAGTCCCTGGTTCGAGAAGATCCCCTGGAGGAGGGTATGACAACTCACCCTAGTATTCTTTCCGGGAGGATCCTGTGGACAGAGGAGCCCAGCTAGGCTATAGTCCATGAGATAACCAAGAGTTGGGCGTGACTGGGGCACTGAGCAGGAATCCAAGTACATACTTTTCTATAGCTGAAGTTTGTGGTAACACGGCAACTAAAAGGTAAATTTAAAGAAAGGGTAGTCATAAACTGGCTTTTTCTTAATAATTTCTGGTGATAAACACAGCTTTTGATTATTAGAATTTTTACTTTTTAATTAGTTGTGTTGGAAATTGGTACATGGTCCAAAATAGTCAAGCACATTGCTGCAACTTTACATAATCCAAACTAAATGTGAGTAGAAATTACACTCAAAATTCCATGATATTTCAAACAGCATTTGGAGATCATTATGAAGACCAATCTTCTCTCCCTATAGCTAAACAATGGATAAAGTTGCCAATTACAAATTAGGAATAAGATGATAAAATTATCAGTTGTATTCTGATACTAGGACCATAATCACCAACAGAATATTTTTGCTTCGCTGAGTGCTGATGGAATTGCTCGAATCAGCAGGTGCTTCCTTTCTATGCCAAGAAATCTCTTATTGAAATCCACTAAAGAATTAGAGCTCTGTAATGGGGAAAAATAATACAAGGCACCTGGATCCAGGTCTAGTTTGATTTTCAGGATTGATGAGGGGAGTTAGAGGTGGATGAATAAATAAAGACAACAGAAGGCTTAAATGTTAAGCAGATAGATATGTACTTTGGTACCCTTTCCATACTTAATACATGTATAATTTCCTAGAATATAAAGATTAAAATATGAAGCATTTTCAAGATAGTAGTAGAATGTTAGCAATATTAGTTCCATATCAATTAAATTGCATGATGGGGAAGATGTACTACCTCTAGTCTTTCAAGTTACTTTTTTTCTCAGATTTTAAAATTATTGGGGATAAATAACAATGCCTAATTAAACTTTATCTGAAATTTTTATTTCCTTTATCATATTTTAAAAGAGGCACATCTGATAATATGTTACTAGCATTCAATTATCATTGACTATGGAGATCCATGTTATATCACTTTTTGGACTAAGTTTAAAAAAATGTTTCTTGATAAGTAAAAATATTTCAGTGATTTCAAATGTTCTCTTAAAAATAGTATAAATTTCAAGATATTGTTTTGATATAATAGTAATGTTAAGTATGTTGCAAAGCCTTTGATAGCTTGAGGAAGCAGTTATACTTTTATTGTCTTCAGACTCTCAGTAGAGAATTCTTTGTAAACTGAAATTGCAATACCTCAAACAAAAACCAAAACTTAGGGATTCTTTGGAAAACCATGGCTTCTTCCTTCTTCTCACCTCTTTTGCTGTAACTAAGTTTGCAAAGGGGAATATAATCACTTTAAATCCAATGTCGCTACATATTGAAGGATTTGTACACATATATTCAATTTATTGGAAAAACTATCAATTTGTTTCATAACTATCCTAAAAGAACATCAGTTCTGTCTCTCAGTTGTGTCCAACTCTTTGTGACCCCATGGATTGTAGCACACCAGGCTTCCCTATCCATCACCCACTCCCAGAGCTTACTCAAACTCATGTCGGTCAAGTCAGTGATGCCATCCAACCATCTCAGTCGTCCCCTTCTCCTCCTGCCCTCAATCTTTCCCAGCATGAGGGTCTTTTCAAATGAGTCAGTTCTTCACATCAGGTGGCCAGAGTATTAGAGTTTCAGCTTTAGCATCAGTCCTTCCAATGAAAATTCAGGGCTGATTTCCCCTAGGATGGACTGGTTGGATCTCCTTGCAGTCCAAGGGACTCTCAAGAGTCTTCTCCAACACCACAGTTCAAAAGCATCAATTCTTCGACACTCAGCTTTCTTTATAGTCCAAATCTCACATCCATACATGACTACCGGTAAAACCATAACTTTGACTAGACGGACCTTTGTCGGCAAAATAATGTTTCTGTTTTGTGATATGCTCTCTAGAAGGCAATGGCACCCCACTCCAGTACTCTTGCCTGGAAAATCCTATGGACGGAGGAGCCTGGTAGGCTGCAGTCCATGGGGTCACTAGGAGTCAGATACGACTGAGCGACTTTACTTTCACATTTCACTTTCCACTTTCATGCATTGGAGAAGGAAATGGCAACCCACTCCAGTGTTCTTGCCTGGAGAATCCCAGGGACGGGGGAGCCTGATGGGCTGCTGTCTATGGGGTTGCACAGAGTGGACATAACTGAAGTGACTCAGTAGCAGCAGCAGCAGCTTGGTCATAACTTTTCTTCCAAGCAGCAAGTGTCTTTTAATTTCATGGCTGCAGTCACCATTCTGTAGCGATTTTGGAGCCCCCCAAAATACTCTCACTTTTCCCATTGTTTCCCCATCTATTTGCCATGAAGTGTTGGGGCTGATGCCATGATCTTAGATCTGGATCTTAGGTCTATATCTATATATATATTCTGCACACATATATCAGGCATAAAACTTAGTATCATTTCCCTTTATTTTTTTTCACATATCTTTTTCTAAGCTCTTCCTTATAGTATTTAATAACAAGGTTCATGTTTTCTTCTTTAAATTAAATATACATGTGTGAGTACATCTTTCTTTATTGTGTCTGTGTGTGTCCATTACTGAATTACATATTATTTTAAAATAGCATTTTCAAAACAATCCATATAAATTATAATTGGCTTTCATATAAACACTTTTACTATATTACCCTAAAAAGTTCTTACATACTCGACTCTAGATCATTAGAACACAAAAACTACTTGGAGAGTAACTTTTTGCTTCCAAAGGCTATAAGCCCCCATTCACTCACGGGCTTTTCGTGTTCTGATGATCTAGAGTCGAGTGTGTAAGAGCTTTCTCACAGCTTGTGTGAATGACATCACATGACTGGCATGGCAGCACACAGGTCCATACACCATGTGTGAGTGAGAAGTGAGTGTGTGTGTTCAGTTGCTCAGCCGTTTCCAACTCTTTGTGACCCTAGGGACTACCGTAGCCTGCCAGGATCTTCTCTCCATGGAATTTTACAAGCAAGAATACAGGAGTGGGTTGCCATTTCCTACTCCAGGGGATCTTCCCAACCCAGGGATCGAACCCAATTCTCCTGTATCTCCTTCTGGACCAAAATTAGAATTTACTTCTCTAAGCTCAAACTATCTTTTAAGAGCATAACATTATCATACTAAATAAAATTATGACTTTTTTACTTAAGTTGTTATATTTCTTCTGGAGACTATATAAAAAATTAGGTTCATAGTCTACCATTTCCTAAATATTGCTCAAAGTAATGCTATAATGCTAAAATTATGGTTCATTATTATCAAACACAAAATAAGACTATAATTTTAGTTTGTGCATATTTTAATTTTTTTTTCAATTCCAAATCTCATTGATTTATAATAGGTATTTTCATCCTCATATAATATGCTTATAAGTATGAGTCATTGACTTATCAGAGACTCAGTGTGAAGGAACAGCCTCTATTTGGAACACAAAGTTCTCATTTCAGAAGAGAAAGAACAAGTTAGCTTCTGAAATATAATGACTCTTAAATCTTCTGCCAATGGAATATCTATTCACATTCTGTTGGTCAAAGAAAGTCACATGACCAAGCCCAACATCAACAGCAGGGGTTTATCCTTCTCCCACAATAGGCACTGCAATTCCTTGGAATGTAATCCTTTTACAGTCAGGAAGTAAAAAGCTGTGAACAATATCTATACATAGTGTTTAACACAACTCAGTGAGTGATAAAATTGGACTTTTAATCTAAACCTACTGGCTTCCCTGGTTGTTCAGACAGTTAAGAATCTGCCTGCAATGAAGAAGACCTGAGTTCAAACTCTGGGTTGGGAAGATCTACTGGAGAAGGGAATAGCAACCCACTCCAGTATTTTTTCTCTGGGAAATCCATGGACAGAGGAACCTGGCAGGCTATAATCCATGAGGTCGCAAAGAGTTAGATATGACCGAGTGACTAACATGATCACCTTCAACAGACCTCACAATCATTGGCCTTTCAAGGATAGCTTACTTTATAGATTAAAATAGCTTTATAAAATATGTGCATCGTTTGTCCTTATGATTAAATGGACAGAAGTTGAATTTCAGTTATCATAGGGGACAGGCCCATTTTTAATTATAAATTCAATATTGGTTTCCTTTAATGAATCACTTACTCTGCTTCTTCTATCTTGGAAGAAATTGTATATTTCACATGACATTAAAGAAGATGTTTAGAAAGCATTAAGTGGTTAATATGACGTTCTTTTCACAGTTTACTAATTTAAAAAAGGTTCTATTTTTGTCAAAATAGTCAACTCTGCCTGAGAATATTACCAAATAATTGAATCAAGGTTTTCTGTTTATTAGGGTTAGGGTTATGGGTGTTGAAAAACTGTATGTCAGGTCTATAAGTGGGATGAAAAATATAAAGCTTGAAAGAATTAACCACCCATTTCAAGAAGCCAATCTCTTGCTCAAGCACTGAGGGACCAAATGTGTAAGACTCATGTGATTAGAAATTGGAGATAATCAAAGGCAATACAATAACCTTCTCTTTCATGTGTCAAGAACACATTGCAACAATGTCAAGAAAGTGTCATCACCATTCCTGTTCTTCTTGTCTGTATTCCTGGAGGTGTCTGGTATAATTAGGAATAATTAGCACTCTACCTTCACTGTGTACCATCTCCATCAGTTCTGGCATTCTGATGAACAGAATCCAGGATGGTCTGGATGTTGCTGGCAAGTTCAGATAGCCAGACATAAAGAGAGTAGAAAGGAAACTTGCAGGATAATAAGCTCTCCATTGCGTGGAAGCTCAGAAACTTTTATATCTTCATTTTTGTATACAGAGAGGTACTATAGTTTAGTTGTTTTTCTCAATCCAGGCTTCTCTGTGCTTGAATCTCATTCTAATATTTTCTAGTTGTTGAACATTTTCCAAATTACTCTGTATTAAATATTCTATATTTATAAAATGAGAATAATAGGTTTGTTTTGAGGATTACATGAATTTTATATCTATGTATCTCTAATATAAATAGATATCAATTCAGTTCAATTCAGTCTCTCAGTTGTGTCTAATTCTTTGCAACCCCATGAATCACAGCACACCAGGCCTCCCTGTCCATCACCAACTCCCAGAGTTCACTCAGACTCACATCCATCGAGTCAGTGATGCCATCCAGCCATCTCATCCTCTGTCATCCCCTTCTCCTCCTGCCCCCAATCCCTCCCAGCATTGAAGTCTTTTCCAATGAGTCAACTCTTCGCATGAGGTGCCAAAGTACTGGAGTTTCAGCTTTAGCATCATTCCTTCCAAAGAAATCCCAGGGCTGATCTCCTTCAGAATGGACTGGTTGGATCTCCTTGCAGTCCAAGGGAGTCTCAAGAGTCCTCTCCAACACCACAGTTCAAAAGCATCAATTCTTTGGTGCTCAGCGTTCTTCACAGTCCAACTCTCACGTCCATACATGACCACAGGAAAAAACATAGCCTTGGCTAGATGGACCTTAGTCGGCAAAGTAATGTCTCTGCTTTTGAATATGTTATCTAGGTTGGTCATAACTTTTCTTCCAAGGAGAAAGCGTCTTTTAATTTCATGGCTGCAATCACCATCTGCAGTGATTTTGGAGCCCCAAAAAATAAAGTCTGACATTGTTTCCACTGTTTCCCCATCTATTTCCCATGAAGTGATGGGACCAGATGCCATAATCTTTGTTTTCTGAATGTTGAGCTTTAAGCCATAGACATATATATAAATTTTACATATAATAATTAATAGATAAATTTTAATTTATGTTTAAAAATATAAACATATTTTGTATGTTTGTAATTGTATCTCTAATAACTCAGAGCTAATACCATTTGAAAAACAGCTAGCTAAGTGACAGCTTAACTGAAAAGGATTCACCTCAGAAGACAGTATATCATCAATATGAGTTACCTAATGCTGCATTTGAAATCATTCTATAATTCAGTGGCTTAATACAATAATAATAACTTATTATTTCTCATGGTTCCCGTGCAACTTGAGAATGGCTCAGCTGACATTTCATCTCAGAGTCTCTTGTGAGTTTTCAGTTGAATGTCAACTGATGCCATAGTCATCTGAAGGTTGGAATGGAATTGGAAGATCATTTCCAATGTGGTTTGTACATATAGTTGGGATATTGGTGCTGGCTGTTGGCTGAGGTCCTCTTTTTATTTCCACACTGGTCTATCAGTGGTGCTGCTTGAGTGTTCCAACAGCAGGTGGCTAGCTTTCTACCAAGCTGGAAGCTGCAATGCCTTGTATGACCTACATTGAAAGTCATATACTGTTATCTGCACCGTATTCTATCAGTTACTTAGTCTAGCACTGTGTCAGGATGAGAGGGTCTCTACAAGGACAGTAAATTCCAGGACATAAGGGTCCCCCAGGAACCTTTGGAGGGGCTGGCTAACATCATAAGGCAGCGAGCATTAAATGGAAAAGAAAATCAATTACTTAATTTGCAATGTGAAATAAAGCATTTAGAAAAGGATCCATATGCTTATGTTAGGGTAATCATTGTGTTCTCCTATTAATAGTATTTCCAAAGGTGAACTTTAATAATAATTGAAGCACAGCTTGTTGATTACACATTTTAGCATAAGGAAAATTAGGTGGAAGTTTAGAATATTTAGTTGCAGCAGGCAATAAAAACCTGATACTTTCAGTTTTGCAGTTGCGGTTATACCTGTTCCAGATTTAAATCAGTGAGCCAAAGCCCTACTACGCACTCACTTTCAATGTGCTTTAGTTTCTCAGTCACGTCAACCCTTTGAGATCCCGTGGACTGTAGCTGGCTTGGCTCCTCTGTCCATGGAATTCACCACTGGAATGGGTAGCCATTCCCTTCTCCAGGGGATCTTCCTAACCAAGGGATCAAACCCAGGTCTCCTGCTTTTCAGGCAGATTCTTTACCACATTTAGTCACCAGGGAAGACTCACTAGCTGTTCTCGGGTAAGATTTGTCAGCATTTCCTTCTGCCATTCTTCAAAGATCTCTTTTAAACAATGACTGATTCTTTGTAAATGGCACCTCTTTTCTTCATTCAGATCTTTGCTTGGGAGAAACTCTGTTCAATTAAAGCCAATTGAATACCTTCATTTGACCAGTTGCCTTACTGATCTTACAGTTAAATGCTTTGAAAAAACTCTCATCAGAAATGATAGGAGACGTCTCAGGATTCCCTCTCTGCACTGTGTATAAACCCTATGCTCTGTTCCATTCTTTCCCACTTTCCTTGACTTTGTCAGAATTTATACTTCAGGCCCCACATGGGTCTTACAGAATTTCTCTCAAATTTAGCCTTTACTTCCTCCAGTGGGAGGCTATTAACCTATCACTCTTGGACTCTCTCACCCAGTTCAGTTCAGTTGCTCAGTTGTGTCCGACTCTTTGTGACCCTATGAAGTGCAGCACGCCAGGCCTCCCTGTCCATCACCAACTCCCGGAGTTCACTCAGATTCATGTCCATCAAGTCAATGATGCCATCCAGCCATCTCATCTTCTGTCATCCCCTTTTCCTTCTTCCCCCAATCCCTCCCAGCATCAGAGTCTTTTCCAATGAGTCAACTCTTCGCATGAGGTGGCCAAAGTACTGGAGTTTCAGCTTTAGCATCATTCCTTCCAAAGAAAACCCAGGGCTGATCTTCAGAATGGACTGGTTGGATCTCCTTGCAGTCCAAGGGACTCTCAAGAGTCTCTCACCCAGCTCACCCCTATTTCCCCTAAGGGATGAAAGTCTGAATCTCTCTTGGACCCAACTGCATTTGGAAAGTACATTTTCCTTTGGGTTTGAAAGCATTCAGGAGTAGGGCCCATGAACAAAAGCTAATTCTAGTCTGAGATGATACTGCTGGCTTAGAGGGTACATTTAGACAAATTCTTCTTTGTTTTTGTATTTGGAAACCAAATTACTTGCAATCTTTATCGTAATAAAGATATTTGACTTACTATGTAAAACTACCTAGAGTATTCTAGTATTTACTATTTCTTCGGGAACTTTCTCTTTGGGACCAAGGTGATGGGGAATAAAGGATTATAAGGCCAAGATAGCAGGTTGCATTCCAACAATGGTTTTTTCTCATCAAAAGCCTTTTGTATGATAGGCCTTATATGATTTTTTGGCTTCATGGGATCTTTGCACATGAAACGTGCCTTTCCTTTTCTTGTATAGGATCTTGTTTATTAATGAATGATTGTTATTTACACTTTAAGTTTAAAAAGGATTCTATTGTGGTTTAAATAGGATGCTAGACAATACATTCCAAATGTCTTGTGAACAAATTCCTTTTCTCTTATGTTGCTGCATAGTACATTTGTAACATCAGTTTTCCAAGTGGCTGTATGGCATTGATGTAAAGCTCAGAGACTTGAATTCAGGTCCTAGCTTGTGCCTCTGGATAACTCACTTATATAAAACTCAATTTCTGTATAATCGTATCTATATATTCTAATAGCTGTGAAGATCAAATAAAATAATTTATGTAAAAGAAATTCAAAATTACTATGAAAGGTTACCACAATTATAAACCATTAATATCATAAAGTATATCTCTAAGAGTTGTAAACTTAAGATACTTTTTCAACTCTTTGGTGGTTATGGGGGAGATGACTATATTTCTATTCTAGAAGATGTTTATAGTCATTATTAAAATGATATTGTAAACATGTATGTATCATGTTAGAAAGACAATTCAAAACCTTCTTTTCAAATATGATACTTTGATCAGAATCTGGAGATAACAGCTTGAAGTTGTTCCTGACAAATGACTAAAAAAGTATAAGCAGATTCCATAATATAGCCTTGTGACTTGCTGATGGTAGATAAAATGTTTATGTGTATAAGGAACTTATTTTTAGTATCAAAGAGATACTTGTGCTAAATATAACAGGAATGGGAGTGCTAACCAAGTATATTCACTGCTGATAGCTGTAGTTTATATTCTGTGTCATTCAATCCAAAATTAATTGCAGATTCATGATTGTGTACATCCAGTATTTCTATTTGATTTGTTTCATGGTGTTATTACTCATTGTCTCATTGCAGTTCTTACTCTAAATGTTCTTTTCTGTCTCCATTTTCATCCAGAGGTAACAACTTTGTGACTCAAGGAGAGAAACTGGCTCAGAAGTATATTAGATACAGGCTGCAGAATCCTCACATTTTTTTTTTAAGGCAATGATTAAAATCTGAACATTTTGTATAAAAATACACTGGCTAGATTCTTTTGAAAAACTGAAAATAAGAAGGATTTTAACAGTAATCATTTCTCCATGGTGGAAATTCAGTGGAGCCAATATTCCTTCTTTTAATGAGATAAATTCAAATTCACCTTGCCAACTCTTGCCATATGCCCCAAATTCCCTCATCTTCTCCTTGTTTACTTCCTTTGCATGTTATCTGCTGACTCTTGGGGTTCCCTGGTAGCTCAATGGTAAAGAATTAGCATGCAATTCAGGAGACAAAGGAGACTCGGGTTCAGTCCCTGGATGGGGAAGATACCTTGGAGGAGGAAATGGCAGCCCATCCCAGTTATTCTTGACTGAGAAATCCCAAGGACTGAGGAGCCTGACAGGCTACAATCCATAGAGTCTCATAAAGTCAGACACGACTGAGCAATTAAGTAGATGCTGACTCCTAGCTCTTTGGATCCTGTCGAGTTTTCATTCGTTTGTCATCTACTTGAGTATTTTTTCTCTTTGACTTTTGTTTACTATTCCTGAAATACTTCTTATTTTGAAGTAGTCATTCTAATTTAAATCTTAATTGATGAAATTTTAACATAATTATTTTTTATTCTTAACATTTATAATTCTTTTTTTTTTTTTTCTGGGTTCTTTGACTGTATAAAGGACACACACAATAAGCCAAAAAAAAAAAAATTATGGATCTTCACAGCTTAAGGGTAGGAATTTATACAGTCAGTAACTTGAAGAGCAGAAGTGTTTGAGAATAGCAGATTGAGATCATGAAGTACTTACTGTAATGTGTCAGATAATTCCAAATTATCCTATCTTGTGTTTCTCATTTTTATTGTGGCTAGTCAGTCTTGCCTGGGCTGCTGTCTATGGGGTTGCATAGAGTTGGACACGACTGAAGCAACTTAGCAGCAGCAGCAGCAGCAGTCAATTTTTTCTTTACCAAATCTGCTTTACAAAGTGACTGGCATTTAAAAAAAAATACGAAATATCATCTGTTAAATGAATTCAATGGATAACACCTGGACATTTTTTAATGAATGATCTTAAATTATAGGGGGAAATTTAGCAGGTTGTGTGCAAAGCATTAAGTATCTTATGTCTCAGAAGAGGGTTTCTTATGTGGATTCCTTAGAGTTATTGAAATAATCCCACTGTTCAGCTTCTTTGTTGAGTTTCCATATCTGTTTCCACACAAAACAGGTTGTGAAACATCTTAGGAATGATTTTGGTTTAAGCAATGTCTTGATAAGCTTCCTCAGTGGCTCAGTGGTAAAGAATAAGCCTGCAGTGAAGGAGATACAGGTTTGAACATCGAGTCAGGAAGATTCCTTGGAGGAGAAACTGGCAATCCACTCCAGTATTATCATCAAGAAAATCCCATGGACAGAAGAGCCTGGCAGGCTACAGTCCTTTGGATTGCAAAGAGCTGGAAAGACTGAGCCCACACGCCACACAGTGTCTTGACAAATGTTTCAAGTTTAGATCATTGGGATGGGTGGAGCTTGTACCTAATAGCTCTAGTTAGGCATAAGGTAAATGTCTCACTGGTATCCCTTTGGTTTGGGATCATTTTTGAATGAATTTCAAAGAATACTGCTCCTCTATGGTGAGGAACACTGTTTCAGCATCTGAGAAGAACCTGTCTTGTTATCTCTCAGGGATACTGGTACTCCTGGTAGGCACGAAAGAGAAGCCTTTTACATATGCAGTGCATCCTTGGATCTTGTTTTCTCTGAGTTTGGTTAAAATATTTTATTTTTGAAGTAATTAGAATTTGGGGATTCCTAAATTTTAGGTTAGGACACTTATTACTCTTCCATGTGTTTTACACATCTGGCATAGAAATACATTCTACCTTGCGTTTCAAATAGACCTGTATTTTGTGTGTGTGCGTGCTCAGTCGCTTCAGCTGTGTTTTACTCTTTGTGACCTTATGGACGGTAGCCCACTGGGCTCCTTTGTCCATAGGATTATCCAGGCAAGAATACCAGAGTGGGTTGCCATGGCCTCCTCAGACCTATATTCTATTTCTACCTAAAAATTCTTTACCAATCTCATCAAGACTTTGTTCTTTACCTGCATTTCTGTCTTAATCTTCAGCTTGTCATTTATTACCATGAGATCTTAAGGAAGCATTTTGCTTTCTCAAAAATATAACAACCAAACACATCTCTATTTTACTTTCAGAAAGGCCATACTTGATACAGTATAAACAGAGGTTTTACTTATAGAGAAGGTAAAAGGAAGATGTCCTGTCTCAGACTTCCTGTTATCATCTATTACTTTGCAGGGCAAAGCTCCAGGCTCAATGCTCATTTATCTCAATTACTAATAGAACACTATTAGAGCAAATTAATTCTGTGACAAAAAATCTCTTGGGAACTGGTGCTATGTTCCCAAACACTTATGAGTGTCTTCAACATTTTTTAGACTGTTGCTCTGTTTCCATCTCACTACCATGACACTAATTAGGACAGAGTATAATCCACATGAATTAAGTGGTCTGGTTAAGTAATTATGCATAACAAGATGGAAGGAGAATATTATATTTCATTTGTGTATAAGAAAAACATAAGCTAGTACCTAGTTTGCTAAATTTGCAAGAAGAACATTATTACATGTTAACAAGTAATTTCTAACTATTAAGTATTTGTCCAGAAAATCTGATTTACTTGATAGAGTTATTGACAATATATAATGCTTTTATAGAACTCTATTGAGTCACTCTGTTCACAGCACATGTTCAACTGTCTTTTTGTTCCTTTCCTCTATAACAAACTCTCAAGCTCCTTATTTTAGATAAAGATTCCATTTAATGTAACCAGTTTAGAGATATGCTCTCTGATGGAATCCAGCCTATCCAGCTCATAGATATTTTGTCTCTAGTACCAACTGTCAGCCTCCTAATATTCTTTCAGACTGAATGTCACCAGAGTGTTACTCGTTTTCGATAACATTGCTTTCACCTCAGAAAAAGGCCGTCCACAGACTCAGCTGCCTAGATGTTTTCTACCTGATTAACTCCTTTTCCCAGCCGTGGTGACAAGCTTTCCCTTTTATCGCCAAAGTGGAGAAATATTCATTCAAAGTTGTGTATCAGGGGATTTACGTTTTCTATGAACATGTGTATACCCTTTTCAAATAATACAACAAATCTTACCACATAAAATTAAATTAAAACCAAATTAAGCTTGAAAATATAGTATTAATATATAGCTTCATTAAAAAACTGTATGAAACTAAAGTTAATTATATTACTTCATTATTTTACAACTCAGGTTTATTCATATATATGTGGGTGGTTGTGGTTTAGTCACCAAGTCGTGTCTGACTCTTGTGACTCCATGGACTATAGCCTACCAGGCTCCTTTGTCTATGAGATTTTCCAGCAAGAATACTGGAGTCGGTTGCCATTTCCTTCTCCAATATATGTGTGTATATATCTTGTATTTTATTTTGTATATATTCATATATTTTTTTTCTCCTTTATTCAGTGTTTAACATTTTCAGGACTCCCAGAAGGCAGTTTCACATATGCTCGCAGAGTATTTGCAGTAATAATGTGGCGACTCTGGTTCTATTTTTATCCTTTTCCTCAACCTCCTTTGAATGGGCACAGACAGGTGCTCTGGCCACCAGTGACCCTCTTGCTCTGTGCTGTAGCTTTTGCGTGCTCCCTGGTGGATTTTCTAGATCCACTGTGTTTCCCATACAGCACTCAACTTTTCAGACTGGCTGTGTGGTCTCCTGACTTCATTCCAGAGACACCAGAGACAAATCAGGTTGAAGGGTATGCCTCTTTCTCCTTTTCTGTTACTGCAACAAATGGGCATTTAAGACTTTGAGTGTCTCTAGTGTAGTTTATCGGAGAAGGCAATGGCAACCCACTCCAGTACTCTTGCCTGGAGAGTCCCAGGGATGGGGGAGCCTGGTGGGCTGCCGTCTATGGGGTCGCACAGAGTTGGACACGACTGAAGTGACGTAGCAGCAGCAGCAGCAGCGTAGTTTATATGGATAAATGTGGTCTCTGAGTTGGGAGAGGTTCATAGTGATAAACAATCTGCAACATTACCAGGTCAGAGGAGGAAAAGACCAGCCATGAATGGGTGAGATGTGGCTGGCTGCTGATTTGGGGAAACCTAGAGATATGGTGGTCAAGTCAAAGGCTTGGAAATGGAAACCATGGTCAGAAGTGATGTTTCATACTTTAGTAGTGATGGTTATAAACACTGTTGGTAGGAGGTAGGGCTTTGATGCATTTAGACTAAAGCTTAAAAAGGGAGGCTAGGTTAATTTTGCCAAAACAGTGTATCTGTCCAGTCTCTGGGAAACTGATCTACAAATAAGCCTTGAACCATGGGCATGACAGAGTAGGTTCTCCTGCTGGACGCTTTGTGCTCACTCTGCTGCCCTGTGTATCTAGTCCTTTCTCTATCTCATAGTTTTGTCCATTCATCCGTTTCTATTCTGGGCTGATAGTCCATTTGTTAACATATTCTACAATAAGATGACCACATGAGTGTTTAAATAGAAATACTGGGTTTTTAAATAAAAAGTATCTTTAAAATTTCAAATATAGCCATGTGCAGCTGATATATCATCAGCTCAAGCACCTGGGACTGGGAGACAAATTTGAAAAACAAGCATGATGTTTCCCTCAAAATCATCCAGTCCTCCTTAAGCCTACATTTTTTATATTAGTTCAAACTCATTTGCAGTATTTTTCTTTGTTTAGACTGTTTTATCTTTCCAGGAAAGCAATCTCTGAAAATAGTCTTCTGTTGGACCTACACAAGTGATTCCCAAATATACCTGAATTGAACTGCAAATAAAACTCAGACCATGGAAGAGGCATCTTCTATATTTGTATTGTATGAACAAATAGCATTTGTTGACATAATTTACATGACCACAATATTTAGTAGCTATTTCAGATGTCACCAATCACATACACATTTCTCCATTTAGCTTTTGAGTGTTGTTTCCAAATTTCAGCATTATAAGTAGCAAAACACATTCTTTAGTTGCTTACTTGGTTTTATTATCTCCAAAGTCAAATATGAATAGTTTGTAACTCATATATTCTTCCTTTTTTTTTCATTCAAAAAGTTTATTGTGCAATATTGAAATTCAAGGCATTCAACTATAGAATGGCTACATATATGGTAGACAAAATAGACATACTCGATACATTTATGGTGCCAAAAATGCAAGCCCAGAAAAATCACTGAACTATTAGATATAAAATGCAAATAATTAAATGGTGTAGTAGAGTTACAAAGGAAAAAAAATAGGGAGAGTGATAATTTAGACCTGGAATTCCAGGAAGTTCCCTATTCTAAGATTTGAATCATCTATCTTCAAAGCCAAGAACCAAGGAAGAATTGCTGCATTTTAACAGAATGAGGGTCACGCTGGTTCTATGGTAGGGAACCACACAATAGAAGTGTAAGAAGAGGTGGGCAAGGTGAAATGCAGGTGTGTAGTGGCATATGGGCCACTGTAAGTATTTAAGAGGTTATCCCAAGTCTATTGGGAAGCAGTTGAAAGGTTGTAAGCATGAGACAGATGACAATTTTATTTATTTATTATTTTTTAAAAATATCATTTTGTTTTCTGTTTGCTAAATGGAGGGGTGGAGTGGAGGATTGTAGTCAAGGAGGCCAATCTGCAGATGTTTACAATAGCTCAAACAGTAGGTGATAGTGAGTGGTTCTATGTTAGTGGGAATGGAAATGGACAAAATGCAGTTATGAGAATAACCTTTGGAGGTAAAATTGTAAGATGTGAGTGTACGGTGTTAAAGCTCTCTTTCATATCTAAGACTTGAGGATAAGCCTCAATTTGATGAATATGTGTTATCTCATTTAAAGTTGAGAATACTTAAAACTTACCCATAAGTTCATTTCTTTCTTTGAGTATGATTAATCAATTGTGCACTTATTCAAAATATTTATTAGCATAGCTTGTGTGCCAGGCATTTACTAAGTATTGAAGATATAAAAATGAATAAGATATAGTCCTTGCTTCAGAAGCCGTAATTATTCTGCAAGAGATTGACAAATAAACAATTATATGCAAGCAAATTTTGCTCATGAATATTTATGAAACAATCCAAACAAAGTATTAGCAAAACAAATCTATTGATGTACAAAAATGATAGCACATCATAACCCAGTTGGTTTTGTCCTAGGAATTCAAAGGTCAGTTAACATTAGAAAATATGTAATGGATTAAGGAGGAAACATATATAATCATCTCAGTGGAACTTTAAAAAAAATCTGACAAAATCCAATGCCTCTTCATGATTATAAACCTTAATTGAGTAAAAACAGAAGGAAATTCCTTTCACTTGCTGAGAAACCTACAGTAGGTATTGTTTGGGAAAACTTTAGAAATATTCCCCTTAGAATTAAGAAAAAGAAAAGAATGCCCATTATCCCACCTTTTAAAATATAATTTTATTTATTTATTTATTATTTTTGGCCATGCTGGTTCTTCATTGCTGCAGGGGCTTTTCTATAGTTGCAGTGAGTGGGGGCTATTCTCTAGTTGCAGTGGGATTATCATTTCAGTGGTTTCCCTTGTTCCAGATCATGAGCTCTAGGGCATACAGCTTTCAAGTAGGTATAGTTCAATAGCTGTGGCTCCCCAGCTCAAGAGCAAAGGCTCAATAGTTGTGGCACATGGACTTAGTTGCTCTGAGACATGTGGGATCTTCCAAGATCAGGGATTGAACCTATGTCCCCTGCACTGGTAGGCAGATTCTTTACCACTGAGCCATCAGGGAAACCCTGTCCCACCCTTCTTTGTCACTACCCTGGGAATCTAACCAATACAGGAAAATAAGAAAGAATTATATTCCACAATAATAGGGAAGAAAACAAACAAGATTTAAGACTATTCTGTGTCAGGTTGGACTAAGCTTTTTAAGGTAATAGAAAAACACCAGGTGGTTAACATGAAAACTTTTTACTTCTCGATAATATAATATTGAATTCAGTACAACAAGAGTTGTGAAGGATCTGATATTTTACCCTACTTGCAAGCGATAAATCAGCACAATCCATCAGAGGTAACTGATTTTATTACCCATGGCAGCAGGCAGCCTGTAGATCATGTTTGCTTTGTTCCTATGGCCCAGTTCCCATAGGACAACTCAAAGAGGGTCAAGTTACATCTCATAGTCAGGAGACTGAATTACAGAACCCTGAGCCTGAGAACCTGAATGTTTTATACTAGAGAGTGTGTCTGCTCTTCGCAGCAATGCAAGACTATTTCAGTACTCAATGTTGCTGGCTACATAAACCCTCTTGAAAAGAATGTCCAAACAGAGACAGTCAGTGCTTTTTCGTAAAACGTGCATAAACATGAGAAAACAATAAGATATTGTCTCCTAAGACAGTAAAACTGTTGTTCTCATCCCTGCCTTGAGGATTCAGACTCTCTTGTACATCTCACATGTGATCTTGTCACTGAGTGAAGGGAAGAGAAATTTGTGGAGAAATCACACATATGCTTGTGTGAGTCACTTCAGTCATGTCTGAATCTTTGAGACCCTATGGACTGCAGCCCTCCAGCTTCCTCTGTCCATGGGATTCTCCAGGCAAGAATGCTGGAATGGGTTGCTGGGCCTTCCTCCAGGGAGAAATCACACCCATTCCCAAATGTTTCATTTCAGAAGTTTCAGGCATTATTTTCTCTCCTAGTCCATTGTGTAAATAAAATGCCTTAAAATGAAGGTATAGGAATTTGGCAAACATACAGTGTCTGCCATAATTTCAAATCAATATTGCACTACATGCAATAGTAAGCAAACACACTAGAAACAATACTAAGTGAAATAATTTAAAATAAATATATGGGATAAATCTAGAAACTTATAAAAAACTGAAAATAAACAAGAAAAATATGAACACAATTTCTGGGTGATTATTTCTTCAGGGCCAGAGGTGATCTGAAAGAAGAGAGCATTTGGTAGTTTCAATGGTTTAAAAGTCATCTGGTCTGTAAGCCAAATGGTAAAGTATGAAGTGTTCATTTTATGATTTCTATATTTCAAAACATTTGTGCAATAGCATGTTATACACACATATGTATATTAGATATGCAACATAAAGGATAAAAATTAATTCTCTGGGTTAATAATAATTGACTATTAATTCTCTGAGTCTAAGTGTATAAAGTGGACAACAACTGGGAGAGAATTTGCAAAGTACTTTTTTGTCAGGTTCTCGAATGGAACAAGGCATTCTGGGTATTTAACAAAGGCAAGAAGTTGTAAAACTGCCTAGAATGTGTAGAAAAGTCAGCACTCATGAGTGCTATGGTGTAAATTAGTAATTAATAATTAATCAATAATGATTAATAAATAATAATAAGTCTGAAAATTTTGCTAGGGTCATATTTTTTTCTGAAATTATGTTTTTTAGTTGAAATATAGTCAGTTTACAGTGTTTTTACTTTCGGGCACACAACAAAGTGATTCAGTTGTATGTGTGTGTGTTCAGTTGTGTAGTCAGGTCTAACTGTTTAAGTGCTATGGACTGTGGCCCTCCAAGGTGCTCTGTCTGTGAGATTTCCCAGGCAAGAATACTGGAGTGGGTAGCCATTTCCTCCTCCAGGGAATCTTCCTAACCCAGGGATCAAACCTGCCTCTCCTGTGTTTCCTGCATTGTGTGTACCACTGAGCCACTCAGGCAAGTCATACACACACACACACACACACACACACACATACATATAGCTACCACTGTTGTGTGTTGTCTCACAAGAGGATGCTAACTTTCCTTGAAACCACTCTCCATCTTCTCCAGGTCAACAAGCTGAATCCCTTTGATAGACAAAGGCAAGGTGCCAGAATTGTATGGGAAAATAGAGCCTATGTACTGAGAGAAGTGTGGGACTTTACAGTTAGTAGGAGGCTGGGGAGTGTCTGAGTCGAATTAAATCCTCCTCAAAAGATATGTTGAAGTCCTAATCCACAGTACCTCAGAATGTGTTTTTATTTGGAAATAGTCTTTGCAGATGCAATCAGTTCAAATTAAGATCTTTAGCATAGATCCTAATCTGACTGGTATCCTTATAAAAGTGGGGAAATTTGGACACAGAAGCGGACATGTATGTTGAAAGGATGATTTGATGACAGTCAAGGAAAGGTGGCTGTGTTGCTGGTATAATGCAGCTAAAAGTCAATGAACACCAAAATTTGCAGGCAAATATTAGAATATTTAAATATTAAATATTCTGGAAGCTAGAAGAGACAAGGAAGGACCATGCTCTAGCATTATCAGAGAGTCTGATACAGCTGACACCTTGATTTTGGAATTTAGCTCCAGTTCTGTGACACAGTAAATTCTGTTATTTTAAGCCACCCAAATTTTGTTACTTTGTTAAAGCAGCTATAGAAAGGGGCTAATACACAATGTGGATCCAATAGCTCGCAAATGAGTGAAGTTGAAATATCAGATTAGTTAGAATCAGATTCATGGATGCCCTCACCTGGGATTCAGGATTTAACATAGTAGCTTGAGCATTTGGGACTGGTTTTTCACTACATTGGTGAATTGATGCCTGAACTCATTGGTGGCCTTGTAGTTAATAAGGGTGAATTTCTAGACTTTCACTGGCATGCTGAAAAAGAGTATGAATGCTTGGAAAATGATAGTTTTGAATGGATTATGAACTAACTGCTTAACTACTCCCTCAGTATCCCCTTAACTAGGGCCCACAGGATATGCTCTTTGCCAAGAAGTAATGAATGGGGCCTTGATGAATTGTGGGTGCCATCATGGGAAGCCAGAGTTAACTGTGGGTAGATTTCCTAACCTTAATGGAAATAATGAGCCCCATGGGGATAGAATTAAATGGAAATACAATTATAAAAATAAGTCACAAGGACAGAATAATAAATACACTTCTGACCTGTTGACATTTTGGGCAATAGCACATTGGATTCAAAATATATTTCAAAATAGAATAGATGACACTTGACACATATAAGTGCTATGTTAATCATTTGGCTGCATAAATTACCCCAACATTTAGCAGCTTTAAACAATAGGCATTTATTAACTCACAGTTTCTAAAAATCAGGAATTTGGGAGCAACTTAGCCTGGTGGTTCTGCATTCAGGGTTGCTCATGAGGTTGCAGTAAATATGTCATCCAGAGCCTCATTCATCTGAAGGCTTGACTGAGACAGGAGAATCCACTTGCATGGCTATTGGCAGCTCTCAGTTCCTTGCTAACAGTTGGCAGAAGGTCTAAGTTTCTTGCTGCAGAAACCTCTTCATAGAGCTGCTTGTGTTTCTTTTATGACCATAGCAGCTGAGTTCCCTCAGGAAGAATGTAACAAGCATGAAACCCAAATCCTTTTGTGATCTAGTTACAGAAATCATACAATATCATTTCTGCCACTTTTTCTCTTCAATAGAAGTTAAGCCATTAAATACAGCTCACACTTAAACAGAAGAGAATTATGTTTCGCCTCTCCATGGGAGTACTTGTACCTTTATTTGCTCAATGACACCGAACTTGAATCACCATAGTGAAGATTCATAGATTTTTGCTGAGCTTTGTACACATACATGTTTGTTCACAGACTTGAAGCCCTTCAAATGGTGGAGGTCAGAGTACTTTGAGTAAGGACCCTGAGATGCAGCCAATATAATACACTGTGACTTTTTCTCAAGTCTTTACAATTTATAGCGACTCCACTGGAGGAAAGGAAATGCTGAGACTTTCTGGAGGATTTTAGATACTGATTCTGAACTACAACTAATCCTCAGAAACACAGAATGTCATTGTGGCTTATTGTTCAAAGTACTAGCAAAGGAAGTCTCATGATGCCAGACATTGTGTTCCAATTCCAACTCATAATATGATAGAAAGCTAATGAAGCAGTAAATAGCTGGGTCATATATATATTTTTTTTTTTCACTGTGAAGGTTGGTATTTTCATTCAGTCAGGTAACAAGATTAGGTACTGACAGAAAAGAAGTGCTGGATACTTTTGGTCTCTCCAGACCCACACTTTGCCTTGATTTATGCCTGGGAAGGCTCAACTTACAGGACTTTATCAAAAATCCTACCTTGGATTTTTGATAGGCATCCTAGGCATCCCAATTAAGTGTAACCAGTAGTAGGCACCAGTGGAAAATCAGAGGGTTGCAGTAGAGTGAAGGTTAGATATTTATTCCCCTACATCCACATTCTTCTCTTTCTGCAGATGAGCAGTGGCTGCTTCTTGGTTGGAGATCATGGCTCCTATAGCTACTGCTATCTCACTGAGTAACCAAGGTAACTAATCCCTTTAGATAATAATTTCCACTGGGATATGTTGAATTTAAATGTGACTATCTCAAACAGGTAGTTAATACATGACTTTGAATCTCAAATATGCTGTGTGTGTGTGTATACACACACACACACACACACACACACACATACATATGATACGAATATTATTCATTTAATGATGGCAGCTCAAGTGTTGCTGGTTGATGGAGAATCTTCATAGAAAATGTACACAGTCAGAAGAGAAGAGGACTGATGAGTTTCTTTGGGGGAAAACTCATGGGCTGTTTAAGTGACAGTCTAAGAAAAAGCACTTGGAAAGGAGATTAAAAAGACATGGCCTGTTCTAATAATTTTCAATCAGGAGCAAACAGACAGTGAAGAAGTAAAAAAATTTTATGAATCTTGTTTGTAGAGGAGAAAAATGAGTAGAAGATATACTGGGGGTGGGGAGAGAATGAGAAGTATATGGTGAGGAAGAATAATTTCCTTCTACCCTTCTAGATTTTTGGTCAAGACTCCTCTGTAGTAGAAGACAGATTAACAGGAGAAAAATAGAAGTTTAAAAACATGTAAACTTTCTGTTTAGGAGGTACCCAGGAAAAACTGACTAACAAACTTTAGTGTTTCAAGCTGCCACATTAAATACTACCTTCAGCTAAAGGTAAAAGAGGTTGGCATTCAGGGAAGCCAGTTATGGGAGACTGTCAGGAAAAGCACAGTAAACAAGAGTAAGATTGTTATAGAAATCTAAATCTTGCCCTTCTCCATCTATCTAGAAATTTAGTCATCTTTCTCTTTCTGGGACAGAGAGGAAAACACTCCTACAAATGAAGTAAAAAGTATTTATAAAACATTTACTCTTATAAAAGTAATGTCTCTTACAAAAAGATATATAACCCAATTATTCATTATAACAGAAATCAGGCATTCATGATGTTAAAAAAAATATTATTCTGAAACTTGTTAAAATAGTAAGAAAGACTTTGTTCAAGTCTACTGCAATAGGGGCTAACTCTACGGCAATAAGAAAGAAGGACTTTTAAAGATTAATTTATTTTAATTGGAGGTTAATTGCTTTATAATATTGTGGTGGTTTTGCATACATTGACATGAATCAGCCATGGATGAATTTTGCTCAACTCCAAATACAGTGAAGACAACTGGAGATTTATAGCCAAGGAGCAGAGTAATGGGGGTCAGTGAAAGGAAAATAAACAGACTTCAAGGGATTTTTGCTAAACTAACAACAGGATTCTTGCTGAAGTCAGGCCAAAGTGACCAAATACCAAGGGTAGAACATGAGAAACTTGAGCAGATATCTAGGACTGGAGGATTCTTGCTAAACCATCTAAGCAGTGTCCTTTGCTGGAGCTGTCTAAGGTAGAAGTCTGAATGAGAAGGGGGATCAGGGGAGCCTAACTAAAGTCTGGTTGAGGAAGAAGTTCCATCAATAATTATGGTGAAAAAAAAATAATTATGGTGAGATTAACTAGTTGGATTGACTTGAATCTGATTAAAAATATTTGCTAATGGAATCCAAACAGTTTTATGCTCATATTTTATGATTGAACAATGTAAATCACCACCTTACTGTACTGAAAATGATAGCATTCTGCTGGAAGGGGTTCATACTACTGAAGAAACAATGAAAGAAAACAAAATAATGTAACATCCAGTGTAATTATTTTATCACTTACTAGGTTAAACAAAACTATGTGGAAAATCATACAATAACACATTGTTAATCATAAGAAATTTCCCCTTTCATACTAGCTATGTAAGTTATTTCCACATTAACTTGTCCAGGGGAACATTTAGTCAAAGCTATAACTTTCTCTTTTCATGCCTGTGATTGACTCCCCCAGAGAAGGGTACGTCTAACCACTCCAGTATTCTTATCTGGAGAATCCCCTGGACAGAGGAGCCTGGTGGGCTACAGCTATAACTTTCTCTCTCTCTCTCTCTCTCTCTCTCTTTGTTTGCTCATTATTGACTACTGTAAACAATAAAATTGGTAATAAACTAAGAGAGAACTAGTCATAAAAGAAAGAAGTGAAAACTCCAGTGAACAAAAAAGAACTCTGTTTTGCTTTCTTAGCATGTTATTTCTCTCAATTATATATTTGGTAGTATGGAGTCTGCAAATCAACAGTTTAAATAATTTCACATTGACTATGCATGTCCTACTATTTAGAGTCAGTGAAAAAGAGGGCCTCAAAAGCAAAGTAGCAACAGAACTTAATATTTTTTACTATTGTTCTGTTTCTGTTAAACTTGAGATAATATACAAATTAATGATAACTTACAACTCACTCCAGTATTCTTATCTGGAGAATCCCATTGGTAGAAGAGCCTGGTGGACTGCAGTCCATGGGGTTGCTAGGAGTCGGACACAACTGAGCAATTAATTTTCTCTTTCATTACCTTTCAAATGCTGAAAGCAAAAAATGAGCTATAGTTTCTCTTGAAGCAGTGCAAGGTAAACATCATTGTTCTCAATTTTTTTTTCATATGATATACCAGTAATTGCTTTTGAGTGAGAAAATATTAAGAATTTAATTAATCTTTCCAACTCTGATTAAAGAAATAATCATTCAGTAAAGCCAGATTGGCTCTAACATCAACCAGTATGTTGCTGCTTATTTATATATTCAGTCTTATGTACTTTAATGTAAGCAAAGCTGTTAGTGAAAAATACCAAGGGATCTTTTATAAGGAACTCTGCAAAATCTGTCAACTTTTTATATTTTCCAATTTTTTTTTTTTTAATTCCCTCTGGTTATTTCCACTTCTTTTCATCATGGAGACTGCACTGCATTTTGCAGAGTTAAACCAGATGACTGGTTAAAGAAATTTATCATTAAGCTTAACTAGTGTATTTCATAGAAATTTTTCAATTTAAACATGGAAATTTTATGAAGTGTTTCTTCTTCAGACCCTTATGTAAATTAACACAGGCCCTAAGGCCCAAAGTTTGAAGAAAAAAAAAAAAAAGGCCAGACTTAAAATCCCCAGGCCACGCAGAAAGAAGAAGCATAAAGTCAAGTCACAACACTAATCTATACTCATGTCTTCAATTGTACTGACTCATAGTCTGGTCATGATTCTGCATAGAGGAAGTTAGAAAAGGTTGTCAACTGAGGGATTAAAAAAGGACATATAAGCTTATCCAAATCATTAAGCCTTCTTCATCTTTATGTCCTTGTTTTTCCTTTTTTTTTTTTTTTAAGTAAAGTAGACAATTTAAGTAGTTTAGCCAGTTTGCCAGAGCTGGCTTTCTCTCTCTATTGCTAGTCATTGCTTTTTCCCCTTCCTTCATTTCCCTGTAGTCATCTCTAGAATTAATATTTATAGCTCTGATGGTATGAGCACTCTGATGAGATTCAATTTTCAATCTTCATTTTATTGCAGGGTACAGCTTTAGAGGGTGAAGAGTAGATCAGATTAGGGTTTACTCTGCCAGGAGTTTCTATTCATAGACTTTCTTTAAAAGTAGGATGTGAGAAAGACATTAATAATGAAATACATCCTGTCCTTCATATTTGAGGATGATACTGTGACGTATTACCATTTCAGGTTTGGGGTGTGGTTGAAAATCCAGAGCTTTTGTAGCAGGTTTTTCTATGCTCTTAGAATGTTAAAGAGCATCTTTTGGCCTGCAGCTGCTGATACAATTCACTGAACCTGCTGCAGCTTGAGCTGTTTTCCATTTCTTTTTCAGAAATTAATTCAGAACATAGAAGGATTTTGGAATGAGCATATGTTGTAGCACACATGCTAATAATGTATCAGTGAAAAGCTTCCAGTTGTAAGTAACAGAATGTGACTCAGTCTAAATGAAAATAAATTTATTATCAGGACACTAGGAATCAAAAAGAATTTTTAAGTCTGAAAAACCTATGTAGCAATGAGGATAATCCATATTGAAAGTTGAGCACAGACGACTGGTCTTTTCTTCATTGATGTTGGAAAGACAGATGTCGAATAGCCTGTTACCTTTTTTGAAAAGATGCTTGAGATTCAAATTCTAGAAGGAGAGAATTTGATTGACTGGTTTGGAGACATGGTGAATGGCAGCTCTACCAGAACACTGTGGAGTTGTAAAGGGTGGTAATTCTGAATTAATTAATCCTGAAAGAAAATGAAAGTCTGATCAGTGGGCGATGTTCTTATTACACTACTGCTACTGGTTTTTGGATATTGTGGTCAATAAAGTTTTATTTTTGGATCCTGGTTTCCACGGACTCTCCAAAACATATCAGACATTAGACCTAATCCAACCAAAAATACTACTAAATCTAGAAAAGAGAACTCTCCTACATGGATAAGGGAGTAAAATGTGCTTCAGTTATGGACGAACAAGCATTTAAATTCTGAACTGATTTTTGCCAATTATGGGTAAATATATGAGAAAAGTATAAGTGCTTTTGAGAGCCTCTGCTGAATAATATTAATAACATTCTCCAATATAAGGATACTTAATATAATCATATTTAAACGGTTTAGACAATTATGGGGGGAAACTATTTGATTCCTAAAATTTTTACAGACAAAGCTGCGTGTGTTTTGACATTTCCCATTTAAAATTGAGAGGTGCTATACAGCAGACATTTGTACCACCAGAGTCATGGAAATGGTATATCTTTCCATTGTGTCTCATTGCATTTTTAGTGATGAGAACATATATAGTTTTACACTGCTGAATTTAAGATTTTTTCTTCTTCATTTTCATAGATGTTAAATATCTGTAAAGAATCTTCTTAAATTTTCTGATAAATATATCAATAAGAATAATAACAATAATGACTAACATATTTAATGTTGGGTATATGCCACAACATTAAAAGTATTACTCGTTTAATCTTTACCACAAATGAAACAGATCTGAGTTTCTCAGTTTCAGCACTTTTGACATTTTGGGCCAGATACATCTCTGTTGGGTTGGGAAATCAAGGGCCATCTGGTTCAATAAGATGTTTAACAATATCCATAGTCTTTACTCACTAGAGGCCATACAAGCCTGTCAATCCCCCCTCCCCAAGTTGTGACAATCAAAAATGACTCCATCCACTGACAAATGTCCCATTCAAGAACCACTGTAGTAGATGCTATTGTATTCTGCCTTCAGAACAATATGTTGGTCAAGAAAACTTACTTCATTTAGATTTACTGCAGCAGGAAAGGATCCACTTTGACAGTAAGTTAACTCAACAGATACAAGTTAGATCAATGTATTTTCATAGGTTTCTTACTTAGGCTCAAGAAGTTAAGGTGGGTCTTTCAAAGCAGGGGATTATAGCACAGGGAACTCTGTTCAATATTAGGTAACAACCAAAATGGGAAAACAGTTTGAAAAAGAATAGATACATGTATATATATATATTGGTGTTTCCCTGATGGCTCAGTTGGTAAATAATCCACCAGCAATGCAGGAGACTTGGGTTAGATCCCTGGGTAAGGAAGATCCCCTGAAGAAGGAAATGGCAACCCACCTCAGTATTCTTGCCTGGAAAGGCCAATGGACAGAGGAGCCTGGCAGGCTACAGTCCATGGGGTCACAGACTCAGATACAACTTAGGGACTAAACCACCACCACCACCACATGGGGATATATAACTGAAGTGCTTTGCTATACACTTGAAACTAATACAACACTGTTAATCAACTATACTCCAATATAAAATGAAAAGTTAAAAAAAAAAAAACTAAACTAGAGGATTGATTAGGTAAAGTTCATGTAAAGTAGTTCAGGTTTGGAGGACATAGGAAGGAACATGTCTTCAGGAGAGTCATTGTTTTAATGAAAAGAGAGCTGTTCCATGAAATGAGCAAACCCTTTGCCAGATATATTGATTTCCAATAATCTCCTCATGTAAACAGTAACGTTATTTATAGTTTGAAGTCTCGTCTTCTCCATAAGAATTTCCTGGTGCAAATTGTTTGATACAGGTTGTCTAAGTTTTCCATCCCACCAGTTACATCGATACAGGTAGTCTGTTTTCAGTCACTCCAGTCTGGTTACATTGATACAAATTGTCTCGATTTTCAGATTTTTATTATCAACTCTTTCCAGTCTGTCCTCAACAAGGGTGCTCCCTTCCAGTGTCACGTGGAGCCAATAGAACACAAAAGAGACTGAGTTCAGTTCAGAAACAAAGGAAAATTTGACTCTGATCCAATCAAGTAGATGCCAGGACAGGCCCTAGAGTCCTGCTTTGTGGGACAGGCTGTGGGCAGGGATGCTGTATGAGATCTTATCAGTGGGGAGAGGCAGGGAGGAGTTCCCAGGGTGGCACAGGTGTGCTGCTCAGGGCAGCAGATCCTCACACCCTGGCACAGTGCTTTTGCACACGGTGTGCAGAACCAAAGCTTTGGGTGCAGCCATTTTGCACTAGGAACTCTGATCTGAAGATCCCAGCAAAAAGCCTCTGTGTGCTGTACCCTGTGAGCAAGTAAAACTAGAGGAATCATGCGCGCACACACACACACACAAAGGTTAGACTTTATTTTAGTTAACCAGGTTCTATTTTTTTTGTTTAATTTCCCAGGAATTGTTAATGGGCTTTAATGGTGATAATTTTAATCCTTCTCTAGATGGAGCTGAGTGGAGAAGGCAATGGCACCCCACTCCAGTACTCTTGCCTGGAAAATCCCATGGACAGCAGAGCCTGGTAGGCTCTACTCCATGGGGTTGCTAAGAGTTGGACACGACTGTGTGGCTTCACTTTCACTTTTCACTTTCACGCATTGGAGAAGGAAATGGCAACCGACTCCAGTGTTCTTGCCTGGAGAATCCCAGGGACGGGTGAGCCTGGTGGGCTGCTGTCTATGGGGTCGCACAGAGTCGGACACAACTGAAGCGACTTAGCAGCAGCAGCAGACAGAGCTAAGAGGTATAATTACCATGTGGGACATGATTTGGAGCTGAGTGGAGAAGGCAATGGCACCCCACTCCAGTACTCTTGCCTGGAAAATCCCATGGACAGCAGAGCCTGGTAGGCTCTACTCCATGGGGTTGCTAAGAGTTGGACACGACTGTGTGGCTTCACTTTCACTTTTCACTTTCACGCATTGGAGAAGGAAATGGCAACCGACTCCAGTGTTCTTGCCTGGAGAATCCCAGGGACGGGTGAGCCTGGTGGGCTGCTGTCTATGGGGTCGCACAGAGTCGGACACAACTGAAGCGACTTAGCAGCAGCAGCAGACAGAGCTAAGAGGTATAATTACCATGTGGGACATGATTTACCAAAATCTGTACTGATGTATAAGGTGTTAGTATCATGTATTGTGCTTTGGAGAGTGGTTGTTTTACCATCTATTATCAGATGTTTTTGTTCTCTCTTTCTCTCCATCTCAGTCATTTGATGAGATAACATTTTGGTCACTGTAACTATTATGGGCTGAATCACGTTTCTATCCTCTCAAAGCTCATATGTGGAAGCCCTGAACCTCAATTTGATAGTATCTGAATTTTGGGCCTTTGGGTGATAATTAGTTTAGGTTAAGGTAATCCCTCATGATGGGATTAATAAATCTGCAAGCACCTTGATCTTGGACTACCCAGTCTCCAGCACTGTGAGATAAATGTGGTGTTTAAGTCACCGAGTCTATGATATTTTGTTATAGCCACCTGTGCTAAGATAGTAACATTGACAAATTCTAAGAAAAGAGTACAGCTGGGCTTCCCAGGTGGTGGTGAAGTCCTACAGAATCTGCTTGCCGATGCAGGAGACAAAGGTTTGATCCCTGGGTCGGGAAGAGCCACTGGAGGAGGGCATGGACAGAGGAGCATTGCGGGCTCATGGGGTGGGCAGGAGTCAGATTCAGCTGAGTGACTAACTCTCTCGCATACCTCTGTGTATTAGATTTTATCTTATACATATTAATGGTGTCACCTGTTTTTCCTCTGTCATACTCATAAAATCAGCACTTTTTAAGGTTTTACTTTATCTATTTCTAAACTATATGCTCCAAGAAGTTAGGATATTTAAACACTTACTTTTATATTGTCAATGTCCAGCAGAGTTATGGCATATACCAGACAGACAGTAAATATTTTTTGTGAATTGATAAAATGACAAATGTTGCGTTTAGAAATTACTTTAAAATCTAATGCATTGGACGTAGCATAGCATTGGACATCTCATTTATATTAGGTATCTTTTTTTTTTCTTCTTTTAAGTACCAATTGTTACTTTAATTGTTACTTTTTTCTTCTTTTAAGTACAATTGTTACTTAACTATTTCCATCTATCAGAATTGTTCATTTCACCTCCACCTACTGTATATAAGCAAGTTTGTAGAAACTTTCCTACTAAAAAAAGATTTGTCAGTTATCCCTGAATATATTTTAGGATACTTTAATAAATTGCTGCTATGCCTAAAACTTCAATTTTTGAATGATCAGTTGTGAGATTACAAGTATTAATTATATGGTAGATAATATGTTTAAAAATCCATGGCACATACCATTGTCTATGCTGTTTACTTTATATATTTAATATATCTCCTTTGAATGGGGATCTCCTACTGTGATATTTTGCTTGGATGAGCCAAATATTGATTTACAGTTTAATACACATCACTCTATTAGAGAAAGTTACACATTCCCTCAGATAAAACATTTACATTAGTTCATTGAGCATTTTTTCTGAACTCTTTGCCCATTTTCTCCTTATCAAATTGCTTCCATGGATTTCTCACACTATTAGTATAATAGGCTGGCAGACACTTTTAGGTTTGCTTATTACACAGCTGGCTGTTGTACACTCTACACTGTACAAAAATGTCCTAAAAATAGCTTAATATTTTTATAGCTTGTATTGCCTTTGTGGGCAGAAAGTAGACATGAGCTAAGCTGTTATCAAGGAACCCCTGTTACTTCTAAGAGAGTCCTTCTGGAAAGTGAGGTATAAATACAATGTTTTGACAGATCAGATATCAATGTCAACTGTGTCACTTTAGGAATAGCATTTTGAATCATTCTGTCTCAAATTTTAAATCTTAATGATTTACAGACGTTTTGTAAAGTTGAGTAAACTGAATGTCTGTTCTCTTACATTGAGAATGGAAATATGAGTCATTTTTTACATTAATATTTTTAATGACATGGCATCTTAATTATCATATCACTCATGGCTATTTTATATGAAGTTTTATTTTTAGAGGGATATAGAAAATGCACCAATGTGAGCACAATTTTATCATATACTTATTCTTCTTCTGTTTGATGTGTTGAACGATTTAAGAGCTGCATTCTCCAAGACTCCACTTTTGTATACTTCAGCATGTATTTTCAAGAACAAGGACATTTTCTTACACAGTCATGAAACAATGATCAAATTTAAGAAACTTGGCATTATTACAATACTATTATTTATACACAGTCCAAATTCAATTTTTGCCAATTGTCCCAAGATTGTATTTTTTTTCAATGGTCCAACATCCTGCTCATTTCACATTCTTGATAAGTCTTTTTATTCTCTCTCAATCTGCATCAGTCCTTATTTTTCACTGCCTTTCATTAAATTGATATTTTGAAAGAGGACATGTCAGTTTTTTTGTAGAATGACTTTCAATATAGGCTTGTTTGCTAGTTTCCCTGTTATTCTATCTGAGGTTACTGATATTTCTCCTAGCAATCTTGATTCCAGCTTGTGCTTCATCCAGTCCAACATTTCTCATGATGTATCAATAACCTCAGATATGCAGATGACACCATATTTATGGCAGAAAGCAAAGAAGAACTAAAGAGCCTCTTGAGAAAAGTGAAAGAGGAGAGTGAAAAAGTTGACTTAAAACTCAAAATTCACAAAACTAAAATCATGGCATCTGGTCCCATCACTTCATGGCAAATACATGGGGAAACAGTGGAAACAGTGACAGATTTTATTTTGAGGGGGCTACAAAATCACTTCAGATGGTGACTGCAGCCATGAAATTAAAAGACGCTTACTCCTTGGAAGAAAAATTATGAACAATCAGCATATTAAAAAGCAGAGAAATTACTTTGCCAGCAAAGGTCCATCTAGTCAAAGCTATGGTTTTTCCAGCAGTCATCTATGGATGTGAGAGTTGGATTATAAAGAAAGCTGAGCACTGAAGAACGATGCTTTAGAACTGTGGTGTTGGAGAAGACTCTTGAGAATTCCTTGGACTGCAAGGAGAACCAACCAGTCCATCCGAAAGGAAATCAGTCCTGAATATTCATGGGAAGGACTGATGCTGAGGCTGAAACTCCAGGACTTTGGCCATCTGATGTGAAGAATGGACTCATCTGAAAAGACCCTGATGCTGGGAAAGATTGAAGGTGGGAGGAGAAGGGGATGACAGAGCATGAGATAGTTGGATGGCATCACTGACTCAATGGACATGAGTTTGGGTAAACTCCGGGAGTTGATGTTGGACAGGGAGGCCTAGCGTGCTGCAGTCCATGGCACAAAGAGTTAGACACGAGTGACTGAACTGAACTGTGATTCTATTCAATATCATTTTCAAAGTTATGCATAACAGTGTTTCCCTTAATACCATATTTTTACAGAAGAATATTAGAATTTCCAAAGAATAATTTATGTGTATATAAAACATAATATATGCATATTTATAAGTAAGATAACATTGAGTTAAATTTATAAAACATGTTATAATATATAATGTATGATATATATAATATAAAAAACATACATATATGCATCAGTCCCAGTAGTGCCTCTTTTTTTATGTAGTGAACACCCCGACACATTCTCAAATACTACTGAGGGTGGGCAGGCACTACTTCTCTGAATGAAAAGCCAGGCAGATGGGTACAGACAGAATCTGATCCTATAATTATTTTTCATTTATAGCATAAAAATGGATCGCACAAATATTTGCTACTTTACATGAGCTTTCCTTTGCTTTCTATTTTCCAGTCAGTGAACATAAACATTTTCTTATTTTAACACATCTCACAACTCAGTCTATTTTCCTCATGACTCCTTGATCTAAATGCTCCTACAGAATTAACATTTCAATTTTGCTTATTTTGACAGGATATTTAATCCAGAAGGCTTCCATATTAATCAGTGGTTGTATTTTAAGTCTGAGTTTTATCATCTGCTATAGAAGTAAAGCACTGGATAGGATGCCATCCATTAACATCAAAATAGGGAAAGAAGTAAAGAAAAGCAAAGGTGTCAGAAGGGCGATTGGGTGGTTTTGGTTTTGAGGTCCGTTCAAACAACTACAATACTTGTGGAAAAATAATCTGACAGACTTCACAGAAATTTGCAGGAGCCCAGAAATTGGTCCAACCCCCTTTTTGGCCTGCTGCCATTAGCAAGGAAGTTTTGGGGTTTTTTTGCTTTCTATCTAACAGATTTCTTACATCCTACTTGCATCTCTCCTGTCACCCGCAGTCATGCCGAAACAAGGCTGCTGTGTCTTGTGTTCCTCCAAAGTCCCATACAGCCAAAAAAAATCATTTACAACCTAGGTGCAAAATGCTTTCCTGGAAGCAAAGTCTATCATATATTCAGGCTTCTATATTAGAAAATCTTGGTGCATTCCATGAAATATATATATATATACTAGTAGACTTTTGAAATTGCAGCCTGCTGGATTTTCACAAAGTTTGGGCATGTTTGGGCATATTCAGATCTAAGGAATAGGTTTTTATTTCCCAGACATATTAATGTATGTATTCAACAAATATTTATTAAGCATTGCTATATGCTAGGCTGTGTACGTCACACATGTCTGTAGTCATGGATACAGACTGCTCTGTACCTGCTCTCAAGAAGTTTACGTTTTACTACAAGAAGGATTTAATTTCCTAGGAGATTATATTAGTCCTGCTGATTGTAGTAACAATAACCTTCAGAAAAGCCAACCAGTTACCAGAGTAATTAACCACAAATAGCAATTTAAAGATAAAATGAATTGATATGAAAGTGAGTTTTTATGTCTTGAGTAAAAAAAATTAAAAAGCACTTTAGCAAGACTAAAAGTATAATGCCAAAAGTAAGTTAAAGCTTCACTTTCAACATAGCCTGCCAAAAATTAGCAATAATTTTAATGATGAAAATAAAAAGGATAGATAATATGTATTATTTAATATATGATGTTTCCTTTCTTTTTTTCATTGGGACATAGTTCAGATGAACCTATTTGCGGGAAGGAATAAAGACATAGAAAAGGGACATGTAGATAGGTTATCTTGCAAGTGTTCGATTCTTACAGAACTGTGGGAGGTACAATTAATATCCATGTATTAAAATGGAGATGAAGATTAGGGAACTTAGTCAGACTTGCCTAAATTCCAGAGCCAGCAAAGAATTGAGCCTGGATTCAACCACAGTGAGTCTCTAGAACTCACCTTACTTTTTTTTGTACCCTTAAGTCCACCACATTTGCAGATATGACATAGCTATTTGGTGTTCCGTTTCCCCTAGATGGCTCAGTGGTGAAGAATATGCATGCCAATGCAGGGGATGTGGGCCTGATCCCTGGGTGAGGAAGATCCCCTGGAGAAGGAAATGGCAACCATTCAAATATTCTTGTCTGGAAAATCCCATAGAGAGAAGAACCTGGTGTGCTACAATCCATGGGGTTGCAAAAGAGTTGGACACGACTAAACAACAACAACTAAACAGAAAAACACTTGTGGTGACAACAATAGTAGTAATAGTAGTAGTAAGGACAATAGTAACAGTAGTAGTACAATTGGCAAATATTTTAAAATTGATGCTATATTTTCATTAGTTTAGCCATTCATTCATTCATTATTTGGATAATAGTACTTTACTGATAGTACTCATGAATATTACTCATGGGCAGCAAAACACAAATCTATAACTCTGTTATTTGGCACAAATGTATACACCCTTGTAACTGACACTTTAATCAAGATATAAAAGACTCTAAGTCCCCACAAGGTTTCTTCATCCCCCTTCCCAATCATTCCCCACCCCACCCTCAGAATCAGGCCTACTCTTCTGCCCCTGGTAGATTAATGTTGCCTGCTTTTCCACTTAATATAGGCACAATCCTTCAGGTTGCCAACTTTTGTGACTTGCTTACTTGTCATTCAATGTTCATTTTTAAAGATTTATTTGTCTATGTTTTTGTATCTATCAGTCTGTTCTGATGCATCTACAATGAAAATGTACCACAGTTTGTCTTTCCATTCTTCTGTAATGGATACTTGTTTGTTGGTGGACATTTCCTTACTACCTAGCTATTATGACTAAGGACCTCATGAACATTTTTGTATGAGTTATTGCATGAACTCTCTTCTCTTTGGTATATATGTAGGACTGGAACTGCTGAGTCATAGGGTAGATTTAGTTACTATATTAGTTTTTCAAAAGGCTGTACTTTTTTTATAGTCTGGCTGGCAGTATTTTAGAATTCCAGACAATCCACATTCTGAGCTAAATTAGCAGTGACACCTCTTGTGATAACTCATGTTTGCTAAGGTATAGGTCAGAGTCTCACATGCTATGAAGTTGAATTATGACTTCTCTGCCTCATTTAATTAATACTGAGTCCAGTTTACTCTCAAACTGCCATGGGAGACAAATATTACTGAATCATTTTGCAGATGAAAAGAATATAAATTATAATGTTACTTTCAATGGGCAACATCCATTTTTATCAATCAAAGCATATGTAGAATGGTTGTTGATTATAGTGAATGTGATTTAATTTGTGTAAAATAAATTATAAATATATCTTAATATGTGGAACAAGGTTAAGAACATTATATGTTAAATCTTTTCTTCTTCATATATATATATATATTTTTTTTTTTCCTTTGCCTTTCTTTATTCTGTCTCTCCCACTGAGTATATGCTCACATCCCCTATCTACACACCTCTTACCTAGGTGATTACCACCTTTGTTAATCTGTCTCAAATCCAAAGTCTAGAATGAAGAGTTGCAGAACTGCCCATTTCTTTGACAGTACAATTTTGTGAGTTCCAACAGTTCTAAACTTTTGGAACTAATTTTGTTACTCACTATGCCTTGTCTAATATTCAATAGATTTTCATTTGTGCATTCCTGATAACTCAGATATCCTCAAATATAAGTTGGACCCTATTTCATACATTTATACCATCTCACGTGCAGCAAAGTTCTTGTTCTTGTAGTGATACATCTTGAACTCCAAAGCCCTGAGTGGGACACACAGTTCTCTGGCCAAATTTAGAGAGAACAATCAACACAAGGCCACTTAATTCACAAATAACACTCCTCAATCCTTTAGTTTTCCTTTAAGAAAAATAAGTAGTAATTTCCTTACTTTCTTTTCTTCCTTCTTTCTTCTTTCCTTCTTTCTACATTCAAAGACCAAAGTATGGCTCTGCAATATCTACCTTCAAAGTTGACTCCTTGATATAGCAAGGCAAATCATAATGAATCTTTCAGAAAATGATTTCTCTCTTTTTCCATATATTGCTTTGATCCTATATTATCATCTTTGATTAAATAGGCAACAAAAATACAACAAAATAGATTGAGATTTCATTGCATGAGCAGGTGGTCAACTGTAAGTTTTCATTTTGTTCAACTGTCATTTTAATAGGAATATTTTGACTTATTTCCACTCTGAGATGTATATAACTCAGACTGAAATAGTGATTGCAGTGAATTCTACATTTTAATTAGATGTCTTACTGGCTGGTGATTTAGGGGTTAAAAAAAGATAGAGAATTTAACAGTTTCTACCATACCTAAGCCTCTTCATCCTTTTTCCTTTCTAATTTTCCCTTGAATAAATTTACTTGGGAAATTTTCCTTTAAGGAAATTCCAAATTGGAAGTTTCTTAAAATATCTTTGGAAATACAGTATATATATAATCTAGAATTTCTCAACTTCCAAACTTTTAACCTACTATGATAATGCATCAATGCATTCCTGTATGTATGTGTGCACCTGTATATTGAAGAAGCTATACCAGAGATGAACTATTAAATTTTTATAATGATTTTCTAACTAATACAAATATTAAATATAGAAAAATTGTGAACTCTTTAAAATGACAGTAATATATCTGAAACCACATTAATAATTATGAATTCAATATTTTCCAAGATAATATTCCATTAGAAAAATGATAAAAATAACATTTTTCAAGCTTTTGTTACCTGAGCCTTGGGAAAAGTTTTTAAAAAGCACACAGATTGAGTGATTTCCAGTATATAGGTTAAAAAAAAATTAAAAACACTAACCATATGAAGGAGTAAGTGTAAGATCTAAGGGAAGTCTATAAGACACTGTAGGATTAAAGAACAGCATCCCAAGAAAGGAAGAACATGAAGGAGTGTACACCTTAGAGGAGAAGGTATGGTTCAGCCACCAGATAACAGAGTTCAATAGTTCAGCTAAGCCTGAACAGGTCGGGAGATTCTGGCTGGAAGGCAATGCAAGAGCAGGTGATGAGGAACTGGCCATGTGGGCCTGCAGTAAGAGTCCAGGAGCGCACGGACTTGAAGAAGGAGCAGCAGTGGACTCCGCAGCCCTCTGACTGCACACATAGGCTGTGTGTGGGCTCACAGGAGAGGCAGCTTAGGATGTGACCCTTGCAGGGTTGGACACGACTGAAGTTACTTAGCAGCAGCAGCAGCGTCTTGCATCACAAGTGCTGCAAGAAGACAGTGTGGGAGCTATAATTTCTCTGTTAAGAGGACTGCAGAAAAGTGATCACTAGGCAGAGGTGCCAGGCCCCAGAGGGATCATGGCTGGGGCAGGCTCCACTGGATGGCCTCACAAGCCCACTACCACCACCTTCTCTCCAGAAAATGAAATTACTTGCTCTTCCTGCAGTGTCTCTCCAGCACACTCTGCCGAGAAATTTAACCTCATGCTCATTTTAAAGGGGAAATGCTTGAACAAATCCTGCTGTTCACCACAGAACACATATTAAAGGATATATTCAGGGATGAGAGACAAATAATTGAAAACAGTTCTCACCCTTGGCTACTTAGCATCCATGTGTTCTCTTCTACACACTTGACCTCTCCAGAAACAGACACAACTTTCCATTTTACAAGTAAAATTCTTATTCTTCCCCCAAATGGGAAGATACACAGTCCCAATAGTCACTATGTCCATCATAAACTGTATTAATTACTCCTCATATTCAATCACATATTTGTCTCAAAATATTCTGCAACCTCAATTTAAATCAATTTATACCTCTTTATTACTTCTAATAATTCCAACTATTTATTATTTCCAATAAATTATATTAACTTATATAACTTATATATAACTGTTTTCATATACAACAAGCAGAAAGAAGAGAATGAATCATATCTACAAATAAATGCATGCATCTAAAAAGCATAAAAAACTTTTGCAAAACTACTACAACCCTCATTTCTGTAAATGGTCACAAGGTTATAGTTGATATCTATGACATCTTTCACCTGTCATTCCCATATTTCCCTTGACTTCAGCCAGAACCTCAACTGTTCTGGGTTCTCTACTTAATAGAGTGACTGAGATCTTCATTTCTGAAGAGCCTGAGTTCTCAGTCATCTTACCAACTGTAGGTTGGTATAGTTTTCCACAATATTTACATCTAGATGTGGAAATGCTAAGTGGGTCCCTGGAGATCCTGTGAATCTCAGACATAATTCTCTTTGTCTTTATTGTACAGCAATAACCAGATTTACCCCTTACCATTAGAAAACAAAATCAACTACTAGGTTTCCTCCTTTTTAGCTCATCTCCCTTTTTTCCTTCTTTAATTTGTACAATAGGGAACCAAACATGAAATTCTCATCTTCCAATTTGGTGGGGCCATCAAATGCCCTGGTGGAAGCAATAAACTCCTGTGTGCTAAAATCTCCAAACCAGCAAAGCCCAACGTTGACAGAAAGAGAAGCAACGAATGTGCAAGCGGTTATTAGGTATAATAATGAGAGTAACCAGTTTTGCTTCCATTCCTTGATTCTGATTATGGGGAAGAAAAAAAAAAAAAACTTGCTGTGCAACAACCTCTGCATAAACTCCACTCTGTAAAATGGAACTTTACCCTTTCACAGAGTTATTTCCCAATTGACACCATAACTGAGTCTTTAATAAGCCATTCATCTTTCAATTAGGCCAGCTGCTTTTGGATAATGAGGTACATGATAAGGCTACTCAATTCCCAGGCATGAGCCTGCTGCACCACATTTGTGTGAAATATATTTCTTGATCTGATGAAATGCTTTATGGAATATCATGATGGTAGATTAGGAAGCCTGTACATCCACAGGTGATGTTAGAAAAATATTACCAGTTAGGTAAGATAAATTCATGTCCAGGATATTTGCATATTCCAATAAGGACAAATATTGTTTCCATAATGGAAGGACAGTGTAATTGACCTGCCACTAGGTGGCAGGGTGGTACTCAGAAATGGTGCCATGTTGGGAATTTGGTGTTGATCTCCTAGTGTTAGCAGATTAGGCTATAGATTAGTGGCAGCCAAGTTAGCCTTAAAGGACTTCCCCGATGGGTCAGCAGGTAAAGCATCTGCCTGGCAAAGCAGGAGACTCAGGAGATGCAAGTTCAATTCCTGGATCAAGAAGATCCCTTGGAGAAGAAAATGGCAATCGGCCCCAGTATTCTTACCTGGGGAATCTCATGGACAGAGAAGACTGTGTATAGCCCATAGGGTTGCAAAGAGTCGAACACAACTAAGCACACAGACACAGTATGGCAGGGCAGACAAACAGAAAACCTTAGTTGTGCTCTGAAGAAAGAAGGTTAACCTTAGTAAGAGGATGTTCATGCTGGGTCTCTGCATAGCCTTCATTCCTACCATCATGGACAATTTGTTCATGGGTCCACTGAGCAAGAATTGGTTTGGCTGGGAAAAGAGGCTGACTGATATCCAGGAAGGCATTATTTTGTCTACTTGTTAGTGAATCTCTTCTGCGGTGGATGCCTTTTGGTAAGCATTCACATAGAACAAAAAATTTCTCACATTCTCTGTGCATTCTGAGAGGCCCATATACATGTTTCCCCAAAGCATATTTGTTACCAATCTTCCAGTTTTATTTCTTCAAGTCCCTGGTTCAGACGATAAAGCGTCTGTCTGCAATGCAGGAGACCTGGCTTTGATCCCTGGGTTGGGAAGATCCCTTGGAGAAGGAAATGGCAGCCCACTCTAGTATTCTTGCCTGGAAAAGCCCATGGACCATGGTGTCTGGTAGGCTACCATTCATTTGGTAAGCATTCACATAGAACAAAAAATTTCTCACATTCTCTGTGCATTCTGAGAGGCCCATATACATGTTTCCCCAAAGCATATTTGTTACCAATCTTCCAGTTTTATTTCTTCAAGTCCCTGGTTCAGACGATAAAGCGTCTGTCTGCAATGCAGGAGACCTGGCTTTGATCCCTGGGTTGGGAAGATCCCTTGGAGAAGGAAATGGCAGCCCACTCTAGTATTCTTGCCTGGAAAAGCCCATGGACCATGGTGTCTGGTAGGCTACCATTCATAGCGTTGCAAAGATGAGACACAACTAAGCGACTTCACTTCACTTTGAAGTGGGTTGCCATTTCCTGGTCCAGGGGGACTTCCTGACCTTGGGGTCAAACCTTCCCGACATTGCCTCTGCAATTCCTGCATTGGCTGGCAGGTTTTTGTTTTTTTTTTTAAACCACTACAGCCACCTGGGAAGAACTGAATTATCAACAATTGCCCTAAATCAGTTCTTCACTTGGCCAGCATTCACTTCAGGTGCAGTGAATAAAATAGACTTATGCCTCCTAGGAGGATTTTCCTTCACCAATGTCTTTCAAGATGAATCCGGAATAGGGCTGTATTTTCATGTCAGTTAATTCAGTCTAATCTAGTGCTATAGTCCTTCTTTTTTATCTAATACCTTTGGAAACCATTTGCACACCTGTTCCCCAGGTTTCTGCCAGTACACGACAGCAACATTATTTTTCCTGGGTTACAGTGCCTAATTGTCACCCTGAAGCATGCTGAGATTTGGCTCTAGCTATGAGTAGCTTTTTTTCTTTATTCAACATTTTTTTCATTGCTATAATTTTTTTAACAGTTTTTCAGAGGTATGATAAAGTCGATTGTGACCATCTTTGCTTAAATATTCATTGATGTCACTCTAACAGTGATCTAGCTTTACTCTATATGATGTTCAAATTATTCTCAGTTATTCCCAATTTGCCCCTTTAAGTCAACACATGTGCACTTTTGATCAATAATAGTTTACCTCCTTAATTCTCAGTCTTCCTGTGTGCATTATAGAGCCACTTCTCTTTCAGGGTTTGGGAGATTAGTTATATTGTATGACACAGCACAATATCTGGCATGAAGAATTTCAATAGCTCTCCATGTTATATGGTAACATTAGCTCTCCTTCATGATTTGTATAGTTTCTTTTCCTCTGAGTCATTCAACACATATTTACTTACCACCTCCTAGATGCCAGTCAACTTGCTAACAGTAGGAGACTTATTAAGGAACAGGATACAATCCCTGCTTGAAAATGGCCTGTAGCCCAATGACAATAAATAGGCAAGTACCATACTCAAAAGAAGGAGGCCACAGGTAGGCTTGGTAGAGTTTTGAGGGAGATTAGAGAATCTTTTGCAGAGAAAATGATATTTGATGTTATTAATTTAGAGAAAGTGCACAGGCTAAATTTTCTAAACTGAAAAGAAGGAAGAGTAGATATTAGTCACTTTAAGGTCAAGAAAGAGGACAAACCCAGAATAGGAACTCTCATGAGCAAAGCCCCTAAAGTTGCCAAAGAGCATGAAATATTTGGGAAAATTTAAGAGGCTGGTTTTATACTGAATGATTTGAGATTGAAGAGAGACTATAATAAATGTTTTAAGGAAGAAAACACAATTATACTGTAAATATTTGTTAGACATTTAAAAAGACAAACCCTCAATTAATCCACAGAGAATATACTACCTAATTCCATATATTATAAATTACAGAGACCACATTCTATTTATAAAACCACTCAACAAAAACATTCTATGTTTAAGTTTACATGTAAGAAGAAAATTAAAAATGGAAATTAACTATCATATAGAAATAAAAGTTAGTGAGTACAATATATATAACATTTTAGTTATAGGCATGGCCAAAATAACACTGAGGTATTCAGAATCTTTAACACAATGATTAGAAAAAATGCTAATAAAGGAATCTGGGAAAAGCAAAATTAGCTTTTAAAAGATAGAAGATATACATTTCAACAGTGAGTCAATAAAATATAAAGCATTTGGACTTAATAAATATAATGGGAAATATTTTTAAGATTAGAATAGATTGGAATAGAATATACAATCTTCTGTTAATAAATATAAAAATGGATTATTTTTAACAAAATACAAACAAGCAAGTACATCTAAAAAAGTGTTTGTATAAATACATAATGAATTTAACGAGGAGCTTGCAAAAATCGTAAATAAGAAACACTGATATAAAAAGATAAGCAATTGAATTATAAAAATGTGCTAAAATCTATGATCAGAAATTTCACAAAAGAACTAGATAAGACTAATAAACCCATGAAAAAATGATCCAGCTCACTAGTAATTGAGAAACTGCCACCTAAAGTAATTCTACCATATTGTTTGCATTGGGGGTTAAAACAAATAGAAAATAGTTCAGTGACATTCAGGATGGAAATCTATTACAGAGTGAAGTGTCAGGCTGTCCCCCAGTGCCCTATTTATTTCTTTGATCAGGCAGATTCCTCTAGTTAAGTTTTCCAGTTTTTCTTCAGTCCTGCACAAGTGGCTTCCCAGCCTTCCTGTTTCCTAAACATGTTTGTATAGATCAAATTTACATATGGAGTCAAGCTCAGACTCTAATCATAAATACTAGTAAGAAAGTATCTATTTTTACTCTTTTTGGACTAAACATTACAATAGATACTTCATGAAGCCTTTCAATATATATTTACATGAGTCTACTACATATGAAGATCTTTCTCAGAGAACATATGTGATGAGCATCATATACATATACTAATTACTGAAAATGCCTAAAATGGTAGCCACCCTCATAGATAGTTTCCAGAAGCCCCAGTGCTTGGTCCTCATGCCCTTGTGTGTTTCTCTCCCTCATTCAATCAGGGTTGGCCGTGTAACCAACAGAATATAGAGCAAATGACAGCATCCTTTCTGAAGTGAGGTCTTATAAAGCGTTGTGCCTTCCTGGGTGGTCTCTCAGATTACTTGCTCTGGATAACCAGTTACCATGCTGTGAGGACGCTCCAGCAGCCCTTTGCCTTTGCCACGAGGTGCTGGGGCTTCTCAATAATAGCCAGGCCTTACCAGCCAAGTGAATGGCTGACCCTCTCACCAGTGAAGCCTTCAGTTGACTGCAGCCTGGCTACACCTTGAGTATAACCTTATGAGAGACTGAGAAAAAATCACTCAGCCAAGCCAGTCTTGAGATCTTGACCCAAGGAAATGCTGCTGCTAAGTCGCTTCAGTCGTGTCCGACTCTGTGCGACCCCATAGATGGCAGCCCACCAGGCTCCCCCGTCTCTGGGATTCTTCAGGCAAGAACACTGGAGTGGGTTGCCATTCCTTCTCCAATGCATGAAAGGGAAAAGGGAAAGTAAAGTCGCTCAGTCGTGTCCGACTCTTAGCGACCCCATGGACTGCAGCCTATGCTAAGAGATATTTAATAACTATTGTTCTTTTAAATTAAAAAAAATTTTTTCAGGGCAATTTTTTAGGTAACAATACATAACTAAAATATCTATGAGTGCTTATTCAAATTTAGTGTCTATTTCAATTTTTTGTTTGTTTGTGCGTTTGTTTCCCCCTTGGTGGTGGTTTAGTCACTAAGTCACGTCCAACTCTTGTGACCCCATGAATTGTAGCCTGACAGGCTCCTCTGTTCATAGGATTTTCCATCACGAATACTTGAGTGGGTTGCCATACCTTCTCCTGGGGATCTTCTCGACCCAGGAATTGAACTCAGGTCTCCTGCATTGCAGGCAGATTCTTAAAGCTATTTATTTACCAAATGACCATAGAAAGCAAGTCTTCAACAGTAACAGGAAGAAACCAGTCTCTATTTAAAGCAATTTTTAATATGTCTGGTTTTCTGGTATGAAATGCAAATCATTCCATGTTAAAACAGCTGATGTTCTTTGGCAAAGATTGATAATCTAGGAAGAAACTTTTCTTAACAACTCACCTCAGGAATAGATATTTAGACAGAAATAATTCATTACTGAATATTTCTTTTCTGCTCTGGATATTAATCATCATTTGGAAACTAAATAGGACATATACACACACTAATAGCAAGTGGCTGAGTTCTTTACATGAGTGAATGGCAATTTTCAGAAATTGTCATTATGCCAAGAACGGGTGAAAGCCTGCAAGGCATTTAGACAGAAATATCCAGATAACACTGTGATTCTGATAATAAAGGTTTCATGTAAGGAGCATTTCTTATAAATGGAGTTGCTACTTTTAAGCTGTTCTCAGCCTAGATCTACTCAGTTCTGTGGCACTTTAGAAGTCCATAGTCACCTCACCCATATTAGGTATGCTGCTGCTACTGCTAAGTCACTTCACTTGTGTCCAACTCTGGTGACCTCATAGATGGGCGCCCAATGTCTCTGGGATTCTCCAGGCAAGAACACTGGAGTGTGTTGCCATTTCCTTCTCCAGTGCATGAAAGTGAAAAGCGAAAGTGAAGTCGCTCAGTTGTGCCTGACTCATAGCGACCCTATGGACTGCAGCCTACCAGGCTCCTCCGTCCATGGGATTTTCCAGGCAAGAGTACTGGAGTGGGGTGCCATTGCCTTCTCCAGTATTAGGTATGGTTCTCCTCAATTTTATAAATAAGATTTACATGATCTTTGTTTTTCGTTTATGCCTTGACTACATTTCCATTTATATTCTAATTTTGTTTCTTTGCTTTTTCCACTACCCAGGATTATTTAAATTATATGTAAATAGTAAAAGCAATTTAAATGTGCAAAGATGACATCCAGATGTTAAAATAATATACATTCACAATTAGAAAAATATAGGGTTGTTCTGGTTCTACAAGAAACTTCCCTACTGATGGAAGTTGAACATATGATTCTCCCTTTACTCAAGAAAAACCACTTAATAAAAAAATATATAAATAAGTAAAGCACCCTCAGAAATTCACAGTAAGATGCAGGCAGTCTTCATCATACGAAACTCCTTGTTTTTGGAAATGACTGGCTATTGTGGGATTTGTGTGGCACTCTGGGTTGGTAGGATTTTGTTAGGATCCACACTCATGGTGAGGGTGCTGGCACCCCATCTCATACTTCTCATGTGAAAAGCACCACCTGAGGGTAAGGTGCTGACAATTATTTCTATGGCATTTTGCTTCAGTTCACTCAATGCCTTCCTATTTACTAGCTCACTGATTTCTGTGAAACAAACAGATAAGTTTTATTGCAGAAAGGAAGTTGATTATGTACAGAATTCCATTTTATTGAGCTGTTTAATCTACTTGTCTAAGCCATTTTAATATTCTCAATAGATAAAATGACCTGTGCAAAGCTTCTCTCAGATATTAAAGTTTAGCTGTCTTTTGGCCTCAGTTTCAATGTATGATTTCTTATCATACTTCAGAGGCTACATCAGCTAAGTGACCTGAAGCTATCCCTACTCTTTGTTCACACCCCTTCACTTGTTGTATTTGAGGGGATGAGGATTAGGAGAATACAACCAATCATAGGAAGTGGGATCCTACTTATTAAAAGTCAAATCTCTAAAGGCTTATGTAGATTTTGCTTTTAAAAGAACTGAGAAGTGCATCTTGCAATATGTTAAAAGGTTGTTTTTCAACCTCTAAGGTTCAGAAACGTCCAACCTGAAAGATGACTTCAGCATACGCCCTCATTACCTTTCTGTCACTCACCTCACAGGCTACCCCCTCCCCATACCCTCCCAACAATAGCTAACAGCTACTGCAGAGAGTGAACTTTCACTGTGAAAATGCTTTGCTCTGAGTTTGTAAAATATATGCTCATTAATTTGAAAAGAAAAAAAAAAAAGGAAGAAAGAAGAAAGGGGAATGGAATGAAGAAAGGATGGAATGAAGGAAGAAAGGAGGGAGGGGAGGGAGGAGAAGATGGAGAGAAGGAGGAAGAAGGAAGGAAGGAAAGATTCCGAGGAGTTTCCATTTGTTCCCTTGATGGAATGTATTTAATAGTTTTCTCTAAGATATCTCCAAGGTATGAATGATAACAATGTTTATACCAGAGATAAGAATGAATTGAAATCCTAGCTCACTCTGGGAGCTAATAAAAGTAAAGATTTGAATTTTAAGTATCCCTTTCTCCTAGAAGCACAGGAATAGGGAAACAGGGGTCAAAAGGGCAGCAACAGTGCTGTAAGCACTTTATCTGAAATATAAACATCACTGGAGTGCATTTTGGACCAAATTACCTCTCTCAGATCTGGGATGTTAGCATTCCTGCCCTACTTAAGCATGCCAATTTTACTGTGGCTTTGAGGAGGGTTGATCAGGGGACTTGGTTGGACACTTGAGGAAAGGCTTACCTCAAGGACTAATATAACTCAGGCAATTAAAAGGCATCCCACTGAGGAGAACCTCATAAAACCCTGAATCCCTGAAACAGAGTCCTACCATAAATATCACAGGCAAAGGAAGCATGCATCACTCCATTCAGAAGAGAACTGCAGTCACCTTTGTCTTGTAAACACAGGTAGAGGACCCAGAAACACTGAGCTTGAAAGACTGGACATTCTGCATACTATAAAAATTTCTAGGAATATTTTGTTTTCTGGACAGAAAAATAAATAATATCTATGATTTCTGTCCTGTGTATCCAGATCTAAGTTTTTCAATGAATTTTGCTATCCTCAAACCCACCACGAAACACTGTGATGAAACCTTAACACTTTGGGTGCAGAGCCTCTTTCCTTAGCCCAAAGGTGGAAAACCCAAGAGGCCATAGGTAAATGAATGAATAAACAAAGGGATGAACTGTAGTACATATGTAACAGTGTAATAATATATAGCCCTTAAGAGGAAGGAAATTCTGGTACATGCTATGACATGAGTGAACCTTGAAGGCATCATGCTAAGTGAAGTAAGCCAGTCACTAAAGGACAAATACCACATGATTCTACCTATAAGAGGTAGTAAAATTCATAGAGCAGAAAGTATTACAGGAAGTAAAATGGTGGTTGTCAGGGACTGGGGATAGGGAGGAGAGTTGTTTATTGAGCAGAGTTTCAGTGTTGCAAGATGAAGAGTTCTAGAGTTAGATGATGGTCATGGTAGCACAGAATGTGAATGTCTTTAATACCACTGAATTGTATACTCAAACCTGACTAAGATAGCAAATTTTCTGTTATGTATATTTTTCCATAGTAAAAAATAATAAAAATTTAAAGAGAAGTTTTTATGAAATTAAATCCTTTTTATTTATCTAGGGCTATCTCAATTCACCCAGCTCCATAAAAGCTATCCTGCCGTTCACTTGAGAAATAGATCATTAGAATAATCTCAGCCCCTATACACTTCTTTTTAGAATGCCCTTGACCAAGATAGTTAGTAGCCATTAAAAATGAAAGAGAAGCCAGTTAAAATGTTAACAGTTATACTTTTTTCATTGTATTGGTGGATGCTCTCAGCACACAAGTCTTGCCTCTGGGACTTATACACGTGTACCTGGCAGGATCACCCAGTTGCTAATCCTGCAACCTTACTAATGAATGAGGAGACAAGGATTGCTTTAAAACCCAAACTTTGCAAAGCTGTAAATTGGTTTTGAGTGTTGCTTCCAACAGTCCTAGCCAAAAGGTTGTTCAGCCAGTCTGCTTATTTTGCTCATTTTGTCTGTTACTAACCTGGTCTATAAATGCTTCCTGCTGGAACTCTTCCTCCTGGATCAGTAGCTTTGGTTAACCAGGCATTTTACTTGCTATAAAATATGGATGTTCTAGGAAAGATGAGAGCAAACAAATAAATGAGGATTTGGCTGAAGGAGGGTACAGATTCTCAAGAATAAAAACATAAATTTAAAACTTAAAATATGCTGCACTTCATATTAGTAAATTGGGAGACTAAGATTTTCAAATAGTGTAGCTTTCATTGGCTTCCAGTTGTCTTTAGGAAACCTCTCCATTTTCACTTTACTTAGTTCTTCACCATACTTTCTAAATATACTTGTTAGGTAAGAGTCATATATTTACACTGCCTTAACAATGAGGGGCTTGAAAATGTCCATCTCTACTATCATTTAATTTTGCATAAAGATCCATTTGGGCTACCCTCATGGCTCGGTGGTAAAAAATCTGTCTGCCAATGCCTGAGAGAGACATGGGTTCAATCCCTGGGTCAGGAAGATCCCCTGGAGGAAGAAATGGCAATGCACTCCAGTATTCTTGCCTGGAAAATCCCATAGACAGAGGAGTCTCATGGGCTGCAGTCCACAAGGATGCAGAGTCACACTTGACTGAATGACTGAGCACACAGGCAAAGACCAATTCACATGTTGAATGCTTGCAAAACTTTGGCAAAAATACTGTTTTACACTGAAACAAGAAACTTAGCCTTTGCTTTTAGACTGATAACAGTTCTTCCCTTCTGTTTGGATTAATCGAAAATCATTTTGCTCTGAACTAAACTGCATAGTGTTTCTTCTGCGATCCCATGCTCTCCTGGGGTGCATAGCTCAGTTGCTCAGTGCAGGTGTGCCTGATCCTCTTCCTACTAAGAGCAACAGAGATGGGAGACTTGGGGGTAGGGTGGGGAGGAGGATGTCCCACACAGGGAAATAACTTCTGGAATTCATCATCCTAATGAAAATATCAGTAATGATGAATGCTCTTCTTATCAATCATCGTACAATACAGAAGCAGCCCAGGACTTAACACAGTGCTAGTTCTTTCAGTCATGGGGGAAACTAAGTCCCCGAGTATAGTTTCCATCTTAATGAAAGAAACAAGACAAATATAAAAGAAGGTGGAGAATCCTTCCAAATAAAAATAGAAAGTTTAGGGCTTCCCTGGTGGTTCAGTGGTTTAAAATATGTCTTGCAATGCAGAGGACTCCAGTTTGATCCCTAGTTCAGGAAGGTTCCACATGCCATGGAGCAACTAAGCCCTTGACCATAACCACGAGCCCATGTACCCAGAACCTGTGCTCCACCATGAAAAAGACTATCACAATGAGAAGCCTGCACACCACAACTAGAGAAAGTCTGTGGATAGCAGCAAATACCCAGCACAGCCAAAAATAAATAAATAAATGATCTTTTTTAAATAGCAAGTTTAAATTAATGTGTCAAATATGTTAAGTAAATACATATGTCTTGTAGAGCCACAAGAATTATACAACATCAAAGAGACAAGTAAGGAAAATAATTTTAGACCCATCATACTTCAGTCAGAACTTCTATCTTTGTGTGTCTCTCATTTGAAAAAGTTAATTTATTTGTACAGTTCAGTGTAGACAATGCAAGTAAACTTTAAAAAAATGGATGCTGGATGGGAAATAAGAACACATTTACTGCAACAGGTACAGATGCAAGATATCATGAAGAACCCTGCTATACCAGATTCATTTACACAATTATTTGGAAATCCAAACAAACATCGCTGACCAATTTTTAAATATTAAGCCTTGTCTCATGATTAAAATTAAATAGAAATAGGTGAATGTCCTTAACTCAAATTCAGAGAAACAACTGCATCTTTAAAATACTTTATTTCTAAGAATGATTTTCACCTTTTTTGATGACTTTTAGGTAGCTAAACACATTTTTAAGTCAATATTATAGATACCCTTGAATATCTGACTCCCATTCTTAAGTCTGCAGTTGTTTAATTTTCTCTTAAGTAATTACTTTTTCCTTGCTCTTACTAGTTTGCATGAAATCCTTTATCTAATTTGTTTAAGATTAAGTCATTGTATACATTTATCACAGAAAACTAAGGTAATGCAAATAGTCAGAAAACTAAGGAGAAAAAGCTGGCAAGGACTAGTGCAAAAATTCTAATTCATTTGTATAAATATCAGTTCTTTCCCATAAATGACTTAAGTGGTATGAATCAGTCCACAATTTTGCTATTGCTCCAAGCTCTACTAGTAAGCAGGCAGAACTAGAAAATGCCAGGTCTTTAAGCAATAACATCAGCTTTCAAGGCATCACCTGGTTCACCAAGGAACACAACAGAAAGAGAGAGTAGATTCTTGGTAGATAATCACTCTTCATTAAAACTCAATAAACTAAGCAAAAGGGTAAATTTCTAATGATCTCATGCAGAGACACACATAGATACACACATCCATACATACTCACACCAGAGATAAAACAAGACCTGAAAGCTTGGGGGAAGAATTAAATCTGCAAAAAACTATGATTTTTCTTATATAAAGAAAGTTAAGTTACCTTTTTGTGTGTGTGAATGATTTTGTTGTTATTTTTCAGTCATTAAGCTGTGTCCAACTCATTGAGACCCCTTGGACAGTAGCCTGCCAGGCTCCTCTGTCCATGATATTTTCCAGGCAAGAATGCTGTAGTGGTTTGTCATTTCCTTCTCCAGAGATCTTTCCTGACCAAGGGATGGAACCTGCATTTCCTACCTTGGCAGGCATTGCAGGCAGATTGTTTACCACTGAGCCACCAGGATAATCCATGATAGTTCTTAATATATTTCAAGGCAGTACAGAAATATTGAACATTACTGTGGTGTTGGAGAGACTCTTGAGAGTCCCTTGGACTGCAAGGAGATCCAACCAGTCAGTCCTGGGTGTTCATTTGTAGGACTTATGTTGAAGCTGACATTCCAATACTTTGGCCACCTGATGCAGAGAGCTGACTCATTTGAAAAGACCCTGATGCTGGGAAAGATTGAGGGCAGGAGGAGAAGGGGACGACAGAGGACAAGATGGTTGGATGGCATCACCAACTTAATGGACATGAGTTTGAGTGAACTCTGGAAGTTGCTGATGGACAGGGAGGCCTAGTGTGCTGTGGTTCATGGGGTTGCAAAGAGTCAGACACAACTGAGCAACTGAACTGACTGAACTGAACTGAATTCAGTTACATAATAACAGCAACAACAACAACCAGGCTCCTAATACTCCCCATCAATTTCCATTCAGTATAATAATGGACAAGGAACTTCAATAGCTATTTCTCCAAGGTATAGATACACATATGAAAAAATGCTTATAATCATTAGCCATTAGGGAAATGCAAACTAAAACCACGATAAGGGGCCACTTCACACCCACTAGAATGGCTGTAATAAAAAAGACAGAAAATAACAGTATTGGTATAAGGATGTGGAGAACTTGGAACCTTCCTGCACTGCTGGTGAGGATGTGAAATGTTGCAAACACTTTGGAAAATAGTTTTGGCAGCTCCTTAAAAAGGTTAAAAGTAGATCTACCATATGACCCAGCAATTTCACTCCTAAGAGAAATGAAAATATGTGACTTCACAGAAAACTTTACACCAAAATGCTTAGCAAAATTATTTATAATAGCTACAAATTGAAAATGACAAAAATGTCCATCAAAAAATGAATGGATAAGCAAATTGCTTTATCCATTCAATTACATAGCAATAGGAAGGAATGAAGTATTAACATATGCTGTCACATAGACAAACCTTAAAAACATGCTAAATGAAAGAAGTCTGTCACACACACAAAAAAAATTCATGTGTTATGTGACTCTATTTATATGAAATGTCTAGAACAGGCAAATCCATAGACCAGGAAGTAGACTAGTGTTTGCCAGGACTGAGAGAGAAGAAATATGTTGTAATTATTAAAGGGTACTAGATTCCTTTGGGAGATGATGAAAGTGTTTTAAAATTGTGGTGATGGTTCAGTTCAGTAGCTCAGTCATGTCCGACTCTTTGCGACCCCATGAATCGCAGCACGCCAGGCCTCCCTGTCCATCACCAACTCCCGGAGCTCACTCAGACTCACGTCCACTGAGTCAGTGATGCCATCCAGCCATCTCATCCTCTGTCGTCCCCTTCTCCTCCTGCCCCCAATCCCTCCCAACATCAGAGTCTTTTCCAAAAAGTCAACTCTTTGCATGAAGTGGCCAAAGTGCTGGAGCTTCAGCTTTAGCATCATTCCTTCCAAAGAAATCCCAGGGCTGATCTCCTTCAGAATGGACTGGTTGGATCTCCTTGCAGTCCAAGGGACTCTCAAGAGTCTTCTCCAACACCACACTTCAAAAGCATCAATTCTTCTGCGCTCAGCCTTTTTCACAGTCCAACTCTCACATCCATACATGACCACAGGAAAAACCGTTACAGAATTAATATGCTAAATGTACTAAAGATCACTGCAATGTAGGCTTTAAATGAATGAATTTTACAGTATGTGAATTGTATCTCAATGAAATTGTTAAAGTGAACTCTGATTGTTTATGCACTAAAATGATTAATCTATTGTCTTTTTTTTTTTTTTCAGTATTGCTGAATATTTGAATTTGCCTACTTCCCTGGTAGCTCAGATAATAAAGAATCTGCCTGCAATGCAGGGGACTCTGGTTCAATTCCTGGGTCAGGAAGATCCTCTGGAGAAGGGAATGGCTACCTACTCCAGTATTCTTGCCTGGAGAATCCCATGGACAGAAGAGCCTGGTGGGCTACAGTCCACGTGGTTGCAAAGAGTCAGACATGACTGAGAAACTTTCACTAAGGAAATAAATAAGGACACTGATTTCATAAAAAAGGAAGGTAAGGGGCTTCCCTGATGGCTCAGTGGTAAAGAATCCCCTGCCAATGCAGGAGACATAGGTTCAATGTCTCGTCCAGGAAGATCCCACATGCTGCAGAGCACCTAAGCCTGTGTGCCACAACTACTGAGTCATGTTCTAGAACCCCAAAGCTGTAAATACTGAAGCCTGCATGCCCTAGAGCCTGTGTTCTCCAAGAAGAAGCCACCGCAATGAGAAGACTGAACACTGCAACTACAGAGTAGCCCCCACTAGCCGCAACTAGAGAAAAGCATGTGCAGCATTGAAGACCCAGAGCAGCCAAAAATAAATAAATAAATATTTTTAAAGGGAGGTAAGAACCATTTAAATAAGCAAGCTGGAATTGAGCCAAGGTTTTCATTCCTAATACACTCCATGTAAACTACACTCCTCACAACTGAGATTCTACCTCTCAAGTATCAATCACCATTATGTCTTTTAACTCAATCTATAAGAATCAGAATCCCTAAGGACAAGTTTTACAAATCACCTGGAAGTCACATCTAGAGACATTTTCCTTCTCTCCATAACACTGAGATTTGGAATCATTCATGTTGGTTGAAATGTTGTTTGGATTTAGAGATGTTTGATTTGGAATTAGAAATAAAAGAGTGGAAGCTGAAGTGAGTCTCTGAAATTACAGTATCTATCAGCAGAGTTTTTTAAAAATGGAAACAATTCATGAAAATATAATTTACCTGTCTTAATAATACTCAGTTCAGTTCAGTTCAGTCACTCAGTCGTGTTCTATTCTTTGTGACCCCATGAACCGCAGCACGTTAGGCCTCCCTGTCCATCACCAACTCTCACAGTCCACCCAAACCCTCGTCCACTGAGTTGGTGATGCCATCCAACCATCTCATCCTCTGTCGTCCCCTTCTCCTCCTGCCCTTAATCTTTCCCAGCATCAGGGTCTTTTCAAATGAGTCAGCTCTCTGCATCAGGTGGTCAAAGTATTGGAGTGTTAGCTTCAACATCACTCCCTCCAGTGGACACCCAGGACTGATCTTGCTAAAATAAAAAAAGAGATGTTTTAATTTTAATGAAAGCCTCCATTTCCACTGTTTCAGAGCATGTGAATCTGCTTTGTGAAGTTACAGTTTCCACTTCATAGAAGAGAGGAATAACGGGGAAAGACACTTTAAAATATTGTTGGGAAAACCCACTTTATAAAAATGTCAGCCTCCTTATAATCCAGAGGAACACATGTGATAGAATTTACTAAGACTATTTTATAATAAAGCTACACATTTTGGTCATAAAGAATCTTATAATAGAAAAATTTACTACATATTCAAATTTATTATAAATTCAGACCATTCTAGTTCTAGTTAATGAATTATCAAAAGGACTTCATGAATTTCATGAAAATTCCCACAGCATGGAAAACATACAACATAAATGTCAATATCAATTAAAATAATTTTTGTTATATGTGCCATAAAATCTTACATCAGATTCTTGAAATAATATTGTAAATTTCTCTAAAAGAGCTTAAAATTATTTTTTCAAATTCTATTCCACCAAGCTGAAATCCCTTTCAAATAACTAGTCTCATTTAAGGTGAGATCTCATACAACCGTTTAATAGCCTGTTTCGTCTCGTGTTTTTTTTTTTTCCTCCCAAGTCCATCAACAATAGCATTTTTGTATAAATAAGTTCTTTCCAAACCATAAAGTACATGTGAATCATTGGGAATCTTTTTAAAGTGATTATGATTCAGTAGGTTTGGACTATGGCTTGAGAATCTGCATTTATTTTGTGTTTTCTGGTGTGGCCATTGCTGGTAGTCCACAGTTCACACTTTGAGTAGGAACTGTTTAAACTATATATTTTTGCACTAATTGTTTTCAACTCTTGTGTATTAGTATGTCAACTAAGAGCCTCTTAAATATAGAAACAATTTCTTTTCCATTTTCTTTTTACCTCCATCTCCTAGCATAGTGATCATTAATACTGTCGATGAAAAATATGTAGTTGCCAGTTGACTCTGCTAGAAGCAGGGCAGTATTATACCATTACTCACAGCAACTGGAGTAGAATACAGGTGAAATCTGTTGCACTAGAAGATGATTTTTTCTAATTGTCTCAGTTACATAGTCATAATTGCCTCAAATGTTCTGACTGACCCTAGTAAGTCTCAAGGAAATGATGTCTTCGAGGCAAAGAAATTGAGTGATGCAAAAAGACAGATTGAGATGAAAAGAAACAGCTGTCTGCCTACAATTAACACTTAAAAATTCTGACGATATAGCCAAGCTTGAAGGAAAAACCAAAAAAAAAGACAATTTTCCTGTTCCCAGAATGCAGAAGGAATTAGAGAAGTAAGTAAGAGCTAATGCTGTGGCAGTGCATTTGGGTATTAGAGTAGAGGTAGGTCCTAGTAGGTGGGAGCAAGCATTTGCACACACGTGGTGACAGGTCAAGTAATCTCTGGCAGACACAGTGAGGCCCTGTCGAGATTTCCCTTCAGGAAAAAACATATTGCTCAGCTGCAAGGAGTTTCATGAACAGACAGCCTTCAGGTGTTGTTTAACTGCATCAGTCTCCCCTCAGATTTATAGCTTGGAGATTGCTGCAGCCAATGACTAAGCCAGCCTGTGGTATAGGGGCGTGACCTCTTCTATACCATGTGGGAGTCTTTTAATTAGCCATCTTTGTCCTGAAGCCTTCTATTGGATCATATTCAATTTGATCTAGGCAGATGCCTCTTTCTCCCAGTTGGCTTCCTCTCTTTTTGATTCCCAATAATTCCCTAATAAATTGTTTACACTCCTAACTCCATCACAGCACATGCTTCTGGTAAGACTCATCTGACATGACCATAGGTATCAGAGAAGAGGAGCTAAAACCATCTCCCTGAGAAAAATGTTTCCCCTTTAGTCTAGGTGCAGCCATTATTTATTGAATTACTTAGGCTCCACTATCATCACACTGACTGGAAGTGTTGAAAGCAAATCAAAACAAACAAATCAGAAACAAAACTAAAATTAACTGCTTCCTAGGTTTCCATGCAGCAAGGGGAATGGAGTATCAGTTTCACCAATCCTTGCCCTCACATGAGGTTGGAAGGTGGAAAAAAACGGACTAATTTTCCAACCACTTTTGTAAGGAAAGCTATGGCATTCTGGTTGATGCTAGGATTATATCACCCTTCTTAAGTTTTTTGAGACTTAGGTTCAAATAACTTTGCAGTGATTTCTTTTCTACTTGTCTTCCTGTTACATGCTAGTAAGGTTATGCTCAAAATCCTTCAAGTTAGGCTTCTGCTGCTGCTGCTGCTGCTAAGTCACTTCAGTCATGTCCAACTCTGTGCGACCCCAGAGATGGCAGCCCACCAAGCTCCTCCATCCTTGGGATTCTCCAGGCAAGAACACTGGAGTGGGTTGCCATTTCCTTCTCCAATGCATGAAAGTGAAAAATGAAAATGAAGTCACTCAGTCGTGTCCGACCCTTCACGACCACATGGATTGCAGCCCACCGGACTCCTCCATCCATGGGATTTTCCAGGGAAGAGTACTGGAGTGGGGTGCCATTGCCTTCTCCAAAGTTAGGCTTCAGCAGTATGCAAACCAAGAACTTCCAGATGTAGAAACTAGGTTCAAAGATGCAGAGGAAGCAGAGACAAAATTACCAACATTGGTTGGATCATGGAGAAAGAAAAGGAATTCCAGAAAAACATCTGCATCATTGATTATGGTAAAGCCTTTGACTGTATGGATCGCAACAAACTGTGGAAAATTCTTAAAGATATAGGAGTACAAGACCATCTTACCTGTCTCCTGAGAAACCTATATGCAGGCCAAGAAGCAACAGTTAGAACCAGATATGGAACAACTAACTGGCTCAAAATTGGGGAAAGAGTACAACAAGGCTGTATATTGTCACTCTGCTTATTTAACTTATATGAGGAATATATCAGGCAAAATGTCAGTCTGGATGAATCACAAGCTGGAATCAAGTTTTCCAGGAGAGATATCAATGACCTCAGATATGCAGATGGTACCACTCTAACAGCAGAAAATGAAGGGGAACAAAAGAGCCTTTTGATGAGGGTGAAAGAAGAGACTTAAAAAGCTGCTTTGAAATTCAGCATTAAAAAAAAAAAAAAAACTAAGATCATGGCATCTGTCCCATCACTTTAAGGCAAATGGAAGGAGAAAAGGGGCATGCAGTGACAGATTTTATTTTCCTGGGCTCCAAAATCACTGCAGATTTGTTATTACAGCCATGAAATTAAGAGATACTTGCTCCTTGGAAGGAAAGCTATGACAAATCAATCTATACAGCATATTAAAAAGTAGAGACATCACTTTGCCAACAAAGGCTCATATAGTCAAACCTATGGCTTTTCCAATAGTGATGTATGGAAGTGAGAGTTGGATCATAAAGAATGCTGAGCACTGAAGAACTGATGCTTTTGAACTGTGGTGCTGGAGAAGACTCTTGAAAGTCTCTTGGATGACAAGGAGATCAAACTAGTCCATCCTAAATATAAATTCCAAATATTCATTGGAAGGACTGTTGCTGATGCTGAATATCTAATAATTTTTCTACTTGATGCAAACAGCTGACTCATCAGAAAAGACCCTGATGTTGGGAAAGATCAAAGGCAAAAGGACAAGGAGATGGCAGAGGATGAGATGCCTTGATAGCATCACTGACTCAATGGATATGAATTTGAGTAAATTCCAGGAGAGAGTGGAGGGCAGAAGGGTCTGGCATGCTGAGGTCCATGGGGTCACAAAGAGCTGGACATGACTTAGTGACTGAACAACAATATCAGCATGAGTGTAACTGATACTATAGAGGGTAAAGCATCTGCCTGCAATGCTGGAGACCCAGGTTCGATCCCTGGGTCGGGAAGATCCCCTGGAGAAGGAAATGGCAACCCACTCCAGTATTCTTGCCTGGAAAATCTCATGGACTGAGGAGCCTGGTAGGCTACAGACCATTGGGTCTCAAAGAGTCGGGCACGACTGAGCGACTTCACTTTCTTTCACTTTTCTTTTATGTTATCTTTCTTAGATTCATTTTGATAGTGGTCCAGCACTTTTACAAATGTCTGTTACAGACTTCTATGTAACATTTTCATTTGATGCACCACATCCTAGGATAAATATAATATACTTCCTAAAGAATTAAGATACTAAGTTACATTTAAATATTCACTCTTTCATCATGAAAATAGTAATCTTCCAGGATGCTGTCCCTATAATGCCAACACCTGTCTTAGGGATAACTGAATACTTAATGGAAGACTTCAAACTTAGTGACTGCAATAACTTCACGTTGAGTTTACGGTTTCCAACCAGAAAATGTTCATTTTTTAATGTGCAGGAAGAGAAGGGGACTACAGAGGATGAGTTGGTTGGATGACATCACCAACTCAATGGATATGAGTTGGAACAAGCTCCCGGAGTTGGTGATGGACAGCGAAGCCTGGGGTGCTGCAGTCAATGGGGTCACAAAGAGTTGGACACAACTGAGCTACTGAACTGATACCTATTTTATACACCTTATGTCAAGAGACTGAGCTAGACCTTCCTGTGAGTGTTTGAGGGTCTTCTGCAGAGTCATGGGTCAGCAGTCGCCTGCCAAAGGGACAGGGGCACTGATAGCAACAGTCCTAGCAGGTGTGGTGGATGGCATAAGTCCTCTTGGAGGAGATTGCCATTAGCCCCACTACAGAGCTGTTGGGTGGGCAATAGGCCCCACAACAGACTTCCCAACCTGACAAAGGGACAGGGACTCCCCAGGGAATCTGACATTGAAAGTCAGTAGGATTTGATTATAGAACTTCCACAGGGCTAGGGAAACAGAGACTCTTGGAGGGCAAAAACAAAATCTCATGCACACCAGGACCAGGAGAATGGAACAGTGACCCCATAAGAGACTGAGCCAGACTTGCCTGTGTTTGGGAGTCTCCAGCAGAGGTGTGGGTCTACAGTGGCCTGCCACAGGGTCCTCAGGAGCCCTGACTGCAGCAGACCTGGGAGGCACAGCATGCTGGATAAGTCCTTTTGGAAAAGATCACCATTATCACTACCATAGTTTGGCCTCAGGTCAAAATACAGGGAGAGAACACAGCCCCACCCATCCTCAGAAAATTGGATTAAAGATTTACTGAGCATTGTCAGGAAGCAACAGTGGAACTGGACATGGAACAACAGACTGGTTCCAAATAGGAAAAGGAGTATATTAAGGCTGTATATTGTCACCCTGCTTATTTAACTCATATGCAGAGTACGTCAAGAAAAACGCTGGGCTGGAAGAAGTACAAGCTGGAACCAAGATTGCTGGGAGAAATATCAATAACCTCAGATATGCAGATGACACCTTATGGCAGAAAGTGAGGAAGAACTAAAAAGCCTGTTAATGAAAGTGAAAGAGGAGAGTGAACAAGTTGTCTTAAAGCTCAGTATTCAGAAAACAAAGATCATGGCATCTGGTCCCATCACTTCATGGCAAATAGATGGGAAAACAGTGGAAACAATGGCTGACTTTATTTTCCTGGGCTCCAAAATCACTGCAGATGGTGATTGCAGCCATGAAATTAAAAGACACTTACTCCTTGGAAGGAAAGTTATGACAAACCTAGACAGCATATTAAAAAACAGAGACATTACTTTGCCAGCAAAGGATCATCTAGTCAAGGCTATGGTTTTTCCAGTGGTCATGTATGGATGTGTGAGTTGGACTATAAAGAAGGCTGAGCACTGAAGTATTGATGCTTTTGAAGTGTGGTGTTGGAGAAGACTCTTGAGAGTCCCTTGGACTGTAAGGAGATCCAGCCAGTCCATCCTAAGGGAGATTACTCCTGGGTGTTCATTGGAGGGACTGATGTTGAAGCTGAAGCTCCAATACTTTGGCCACGTGATATGAAGAGTTGACTCATTGGAAAAGACCCTGATGCTGGGAAAGATTGAAGGCAGGAGGAGAAGGGGACAACAGAAGAAGAGATGGTTGGATGACATCACTGACTCAATGGGCATGGGTTTGGGTGGACTCTGGGAGTTGGTGATGGACAGAGAGGCCTAGTGTGCTGCGGTTCATGGGGTCGCAAAGAATCGGACACTACTGAGTGAATTGAACTGATCTGGCCTTGCAGTACAAAATGAAGTAGGGCAAAGACTAACAGAGTTTTGCCAAGAGAACACTCTGGTCATAGCAACACCCTCTTCCAAAAACACAAGAGATGATTCTACACATGGACATTACCAGATGGTCAATACTGAAATCAGATTGATCATATTCTTTGCAGCCAAAAAAGGAGAAGCTCTATACCATCAGCAAAAAAAAAAAAAAAAGACCAGGAGCTGACTGTGGCTCAAATCATGAACTCTTTATTTCAAAATGCAAACTTGAATTGAAGAAAATAGGAGAAACTGCTAGGCCATTCAGGTATAACCTATGTCAAATCTCTTATGATTATACAGTAGAACTGATGTAAGATTCAGGGATTAGATCTGATAGACAAACTGCATGAAGAACTATGGATGGAGGTTTGTATCATTGTATAGGAAGTGGTGATCAAAATCATCTCCAAGAAAAAGGAAGGCAAAATTGTTGTCCTAAGAGACCTTACAAATAGCTGAGAAAAGAAGCAAAAAGCAAAGGAGAAAAGGAAAGGTATTCTCATCTGAAAGTAGAGTTCTGAAGAACAGCAATGAGAGATAAGAAAGCATTCTTAAAAGAAGAAGGCAAAGAATCAGAGGAAAACAATAGAATGGCAAAGAATAGAGATCTCTTCCAGAATATCAGAGATACCAAGGGAATATTTCATGCAAAGATAGGCACAGTTAAGGACAGAAAAGGTTTGGATCTAGCAGAAATAGAATATATTAAGAGGAAGCGGCAAGAAAACACAGCAAAACTCTACTGAAAAAGGTCTTAATGACTCACATAACAACAGTGGTATAGTCACTCAACTAGAGTCAGATATCCTGGAGTGTGAAGTCAAGTGGGCCTTAGGAAGCATGACTACTTCACTAGCACAAAGCTAGTGAAGGTGATGGAAATCCATCTGAACTATTTAAAATCCTAAAAGACAATGCTGTTAAAATACTGCACTTAATATGCCAGCAAATTTGGAAAATTCAGCAGTGGCCATAGGACTGGAAAATATTCATTCTCATTACAACCCCAAAGAAGGACAATGACAAAGAATATTCAAAACACCACACAGTTGAACCATTTACATGTTATCAAGGTAATGCTCAAAATCCTTGAAGGAAGGCTTCAACAGTACCTGAACTGAGAACTTGATATTCAAGCTGGATTTAGAAAAGGCAGAGGAACCAGAGATCAAATTGCCAACATCCGTTGGATAATAGAAAAAGCAATGGAATTCTAGAAAAACATCTACTTCTTCACTGGCTACACTGAAGACATTGTGTGAATCACAAAAAACTGGAAAATTCTTCAGTCAGCTCAGTTCAGTTCAGTTCATTTGCTCAGTCATGTCCAACTCTTTGCAACCCCATGAATCACAGCACACCAGGCCTCCTTGTCCATCACCAACTCCCGGAGTTCACCCAAATTCATGTCCATCGAGTTAGTGATGCCATCCAGCCATCTCATCCTCTGTCATCCCCTTCTCCTCCTGCCCCTAATCTCTCCCAGCATCAGAGTCTTTTCCAATGAGTCAACTCTTCGCATGAGGTGGCCAAAGTACTGGAGCTTCAGCTTTAGCATCATTCCTTCCAAAGAATGCCCAGGGCTGATCTCCTGCAGAATGGACTGGTTGGATCTCCTTGCAGTCCAAGGGACTCTCAAGAGTCTTCTCCAACACCACACTTCAAAAGCATCAATTCTTTGGCGCTCAGCTTTCTTCACAATCCAACTCTCACATCCATACATGACCACAGGAAAAACCATAGCCTTGACTAGACAGACCTTAGTCGGCAAAGTAATGTCTCTGCTTTTGAATATGCTATCTAGGGTGGTCATAACTTTTCGTCCAAGGAGTAAGCGTCTTTTAATTTCATGGCTGCAGTAACCATCTGCAGTGATTTTGGAGCCCCCAAAAATAAAATCTGACACTGTTTCCACTCTTTCCCCATCTATTTCCCATGAAGTGATGGGACAAGATGCCATGACCTCGTTTTCTGAATGTTGAGCTTTAAGTCAACTTCTTCACTTTCCTCTTTCACTTTCATCAAGAGGCTCTTTAGTTCTTCCTCACTTTCTGCCATAAGGGTGGTGTCATCTGCATATCTGAGGTTACTGATATTTCTCCTGGCAATCTTGATTCCAGCTTGTGCTTCTTCAAGCCCAGTGTTTCTCATTATGTATTCTGCATAGAAGTTAAATAAGCAGGGTGACAATATACAGCCTTGATATACTCCTTTTCCTATTTGGAACCAGTCTGTTGTTCCATGTCCAGTTCTAACTGTTGCTTCCTGACCTACTTCCTGACCTTGAGGTTTCTCAAGAGGCAGGTCAGGTGGTCTGGTATTTCCATCTGTTTCAGAATTTTCCACAGTTTCTTGTGATCCACACAGTCAAAGGCTTTGGCATAGTCAATAAAGCAGAAATAGATGTTTTTTTCTGGAACTCTCTTGCTTTTTCCATGATCCAGTGGATGTGGGCAATTTGATCTCTGGTTCGTTTGCCTTTTCTAAAACCAACTTGAACATAGGAAGTTCACGGTTCACGTATTGCTGAAGCCTGGATTGGATAATTTTGAGCATTACTTTACTAGCATGTGAGGTGAGTGCAATTGTGTGGTAGTTTGAGCATTCTTTGGCATTGCCTTTCTTTGGAATTGGAATGAAAATGGACCTTTTCCAGTCCTGTGGCTACTACTGCATTTTCCAAATTTGCTGGCATATTGAGTGTAGCACTTTCACAGCATCATCTTTCAGGATTTGAAATAGCTCCACTGGAATTCCATCACCTCCACTAGTTTTGTTCATAGTGATGCTTTCTAAGGCCCACTTGACTTCACATCCAGGATGTCTGGCTCTAGCTGAGTGATCATACCATCGTGATTATCTTGGTCATGAAGATCTTTTTTTGTACAGTTCTTCTGTGTATTCTTGCTACCTCTTCTTAATACCTTCTGCTTCTGTTAGGAGATATAATACCATGCCATTTTACCTGCCTTCTGAGAAACCTGTATGCAGGTCAAGAAGCAACAGTTAGAACCGGACAGGAAACAATGGACAGGAAACAATGGGGAAAGGAGTTGTGTCAAGGCTGTATATTGTAATCCTGCTTATTTAACTTATATGCACAGTCCATCATGTTAAATACCAGTCTGCCTAAAGCTCAAGCTTGCATCAAATTGCCAGAAGTAATATCAGTAATTTCAGATATGCAGATTACACCATCCTAAAGGCAGAAAGCAAAGAAGAACTAAACAGCCTTTTGATGAAAGTAAAGAGGAGTGAAAAAGGTGGCTTAAAACTCAACATTCAGAAAACTAAGATCATGGCATCCAGTCCCATCACTTCATGGCAATCAGATGGGGAAACCATGACAGACTATTTTCTTGGGCTCCTAAATCACTGCAGACACCAACTGCAGCTATGAAATTAAGTTTCTTGCTCCTTGGAAGAAAAGCTATGACAAAGCAAGACAACATATTAAAGGCAGAGACATCACTTTGCTGACAAATGTCCATATAATCAAAGCAATAGTCTTTCTAGTAGTCATTTATGAATGTGAAATTTGGCCTATAAAGAAGGCTAAGCACCAAAGAATTAATGCTTTTTTAAAAAATATATTTATTTTAATTGGTGGCTAACTACAATATTGTAGTGGTTTTGCCATACATTGACATGAAACTGCCATGGGTATACATGTTTCCCCCATCCTGAATGCCCCTCCCACCTCCCTTCCCATTCCATCCTTCTGGGTCATCCCATTGCACCAGCCCTGAGCAACCTGTCTCATGCATCAAACCTGGACAGGTGATCTGTTTCACATATGATAATATACATGTTTCAATGCTATTTTGAATTGTGGTGCTGGAGAAGACTCTTGAGGGTCCCTTGGATAGCAAGGAGATAAAACCAGTCAATCCTAAAGAAAATCAACCCTGAATGTTCATTGGAAGGACGATGCTGAAGCTGAAGCTTCTATACTTTAGGCACCTCATGCAAAGAGCCAACTCATTATAAAAGACCTTAATGCTGGGAAAGATTGAAAGCAAAAGGAGAAGTGGATGACAGAGGATGAGATGGTTAGATAGCATGACTGACTTAATGAACAGGAACTTGAAAAAACTCCTAGAGGTGGTGAAGGACAGGGAAGCCTGGTGTGCTGCAGTTCACGGGGTTGCAAAGAGACACAACTGTGTGAATCAAAAACAACAATACCTCAACCCTGAATGTTCATTGGAAGGACGATGCTGAAGCTGAAGCTTCTATACTTTAGGCACCTCATGCAAAGAGCCAACTCATTATAAAAGACCTTAATGCTGGGAAAGATTGAAAGCAAAAGGAGAAGTGGATGACAGAGGATGAGATGGTTAGATAGCATGACTGACTTAATGAACAGGAACTTGAAAAAACTCCTAGAGGTGGTGAAGGACAGGGAAGCCTGGTGTGCTGCAGTTCACGGGGTTGCAAAGAGACACAACTGTGTGAATCAAAAACAACAATACCTCTTCATCAACTTTAGTTATGATTAAAAGTAGATTATTCACATTGAGGGAATCTAAATTCCCAACAATTTTAACCTGGATAAAATCTAGTTTTGTTTGTTTGCTTTGTTTTTAGTGTACACATACATGCACACACACACACACACACACACACACACATGCAAGGTCCAATATTTTAGGTAAATTAATAGCTTAGAAATGTTTTGTTATCTCATTGACTCACTGCTTATATTCTATCCTCTAAAATCTTCTTAGGCTAGTAAAACCATCTTTTTTCAGTTAAACTTGACCCAGCAGAATGTTTGAATGCCAAATGTTAGAACAAACTGTTTAGGCAATTAAAGACCTAGGCCTTGATGGCTTGGGCTGGGATTTCAACTAGCTGTTAAATAATCATCTAATTGTGGCTGTGGACAGGACATTGGGAAGTCAAGCAGGAGTAACTCTCCTGCATCTGGAATTGAGATGAATTATGTGTCCATAAATATGAGGCAGATATCAAGTTACTCATTATGTTACACAAAGAATCAAGGAAACAGAGCAAGCAGTGAAGCTAGTTAAGGGAATCCATGAAATTAAAGCTTATCTGATTTAAAATCAACTTTGACTAGACAGTGAATACCTATCATTATAACTACGGTAGGTAAATTGTGATTTGAGTGGAATGTATTTGTATATATAGTGTTAGCTGATATAATGTATTTTGGTAAATTTTCACAAATTAGACTCTCTAAACAAGGTTGATTAGGTTTATCTCTATCATTATCTTAGTGGCTCAAAAACATGAGATAAATTTTGTAAAATGTGGCAGGGTGGGGTCGGGTAGCAGAAAGCTAGTGCTGAAGAGTGGCACATACTGGCCAGGGAAGGCGACTGAAGGTGGCCTGGACTGGAGATCTTGGACATATCATTTATAAAGGATGTGGAAAATAAACGTGTGATTTGTCTTTTTGTTCCAAAGTAGTCTTTTCTGACCTTGTGATCTTATTTCTTTAGAAACTCCTAGTTTAAAAGAGAAAATAATGGGTTCACTTCTTTTTACTGTTCTTCCCTACCTGTTCTGAGGAGCTTTTTATATTAAGAACTGACTGGGCCTGGTTCAAGTAACACCAGTTTTTCTAGATATTTTACGGAAATTTAATGTCAGCACTTTTCATAGGACAGAAATGTCCCACTAATTTCTAATGAGTGGCTGCTGCTGCTGCTGCTAAATCGTGTCATTCGTGTTCGACTCTGTGTGACCCCATGGACTTCAGCCCACCAGGCTCCTCTGTCCATGGGATTTTCCAGGCAAGATGAGTGGCAAAGGAAATTAAAAATTGAGAAAATTTCTCCTTCAAAGGGAAACTTTCTACAGAGTGTTTTTTAGGCTAGTTCCACTCATACCCATCCTTTCTAAGCCAACAAAAAGGGAATCTATAGAAATACAACAAATTACTCCTACACATATACACAGCTGAATACGAGATAAGTGACATTTTAGTTGACTCATTAGGGATATTTTATTATAATAAAAAAGAACCTGTTCTAAAATAATAATGATAATGATAGTAGCAATAAAAGATAGCAATATATTACAATACACTAATAACAAATTCAGTATCCTACTGAGACACATACAAATTTCTAGACAAAAGCTTCAGACTAATTGTAGCTTCTGTACCTCTCATGCCCACATAATCTTCCCTGTCAACTAGTAGGGCATCACAACTATGGATGAAATTCTCTTTCAAAATGCCTATTACAGGTAAAGAGTAAAGAGTTCGCTATGTTCTTTATAGGGAATAAGAAAACAATGAAATATAATGCCTTTTCTGAGGATTAAAGTGACTATAGAATGTGTAGTGATATCTCCTGCTTCTTTTCTGCTATTGATAATTCATGTCTTCTCTCTTTTGTTTATCTTTGTCATTTTTGTATCTTATTTGGCACTAGGGGTAAAGAATCTGCCTGCCAATGCAGGAAATGAGGAAGATGTGGGTTCAATCCCTGGGTCAGGAAGATCATCTGGAGCAGAATGGCAGCTTGCTCTATTATTCTTGCCTGGAAAACTCCATAGACAGCGGAGCCCAGTGGGCTACAGTCCGTGGAGCCACAGAGTCAGACATGACTGAGCAACTGAATACTGAGCACTGTCATTCTTGCTAGAACTTGTCAACTTCATTAATCTTTTCTATGAAATTAATTTTATTTCATCAATTAAAAAAAATATATATAGTTTTCAATGTCATTGATTTCTGCTCTTGTCTTTATCAGTTCCTTCTTGCTTTGAGTTTAATTTTATTTTTCAAGCTTCCTTCTCTTTAAACTTCCTCTTTGATGCCAAGATTACTGAGAAATGTGCTGTTTAATTTGTAAGTATTTGGAGATTTTCCCATTATCTTTTTGTTATAGATTTCTAGTTTGATTTCACTATGGTCAGAGAACACAGACTGCATTATTTAAATTCTTTTAAATTTACTGAAGGTTGTTTTATGGCCTAGAATATGTTCTGTCTTGTATTATATTGTGTTACCAATATGTGTTATATTGGTGCCTGAAAAGAAAGTGTAGCCCACTTTTGGTGATGGTGGGTTTGAATTCTTCTATATTCTAGCTGATTTTCTGTCTGGGGTTGTTCTATCAATTAATGAAATATGAGTTTAAAATCCTGCCATAATTCTGAATTTGTCAATTTCTTTTCTCTATTCCATCAGTTTTGTTTCCTATATTTTGTTTTCTAATACATGAGACAACGTGAATGAATCTTAAGGGCATTATGCTCAATGAATAAAACCAATCTCAAAGGTTCATGGTTCATTTATATAATGGGTGATAAAATAGTGGTTCCCAGGGGTTAGATATTTCAAGATGGGCAGGGAGGGGAGAATACAGTAATAAAAGGATAGTATGAAGAAGATCTTGTGGTGGTTACAAAAATTTAAACATGTTATAAAATGACATGAAACTGCACACACACAGTGTTCCAACATAAAATTCTTAGATTTTTGATATTGTACTGTAACAATATAAGAGCAATCATCGGGGTAAACTGGGTAAAGGTTGCATGGGACTTCTCTGAACTATCTTTACAACTTTATAAACAGATACAATTATTTATTCACTGTTGTTTTCCCTCAGCTTATAAGATTCAAGTATTTGAAGCTATCTTTTTTGTTCTCTTCCCCCATCCATGGAAATTAGATGCAGTACCCCAGGTAGGATTGCCAGATAAAATATTATAATATGCAGTTAAAATTGAATTTCCTGAAATGGTCAGCAAAACGCACCTATTTAACCTGTAATCATAATCCTTTCTTTCAATCTTCAGTCTAGCTTTGTCCCATATTGAATTCAGTTGCTGGTTCTCAGTTAACAAAATCTCAGATTTTACTCTTGATAGTTAACTCTAGTTAACTCTAGACTGAAAAACAAACAAACAGAAAAAGCTAGAATGAGTTTCTTGTCAAACCTGAGCCTTTCCAGGGATCTAAAAATACAGGGATGGTCTTATTTATTCTCTTCAGTAAACTTCACTTTGAGTGTGGAGTTCCTTCAGGCTCAAGCACTGTTCTCAGTAGACCTCAGCACTCCTCAGATGTGGGGGAAAAAAATGACACCACCTCAGAATCTCATAGATCCACTCCAGAAGCTAGGCTGGAGCTTCAAGGGGAGCTCCCATCCCCATAGCATAGGCTAGCTAAATTGGAGAAGCTAGTTCAGTTCAGTTCAGTTGCTCAGTCATGTCCGCCTCTTTGCGACCCCGTGAACCGCAGTGTGTCAGGCCTCCCTGTCCATCACCAACTCCCACAGTCCACCCAAACCCATGTCCATTGAGTCGTGATGCCATCCAACCATCTCTTCTTCTGTTGTCCCCTTCTCCTCCTGCCTTCAATCTTTCCCAGCATCAGGGTCTTTTTAAATGAGTCAACTCTTTGCATTGGGTGGCCAAAGTATTGGAGTTTCAGCTTCAACATCAATCCTACCAATGAACAACCAGGACTGATATCCTTTAGAATGGACTAGATGGATCTCCTTGCAGTCCAAGAAACTCTCATGCGTCTTCTCCAACACCACAGTTAAAAAGCATCAATTCTTCAGTGATCAGCTTTCTTTACAGTTCAACTCTCACATCCATACATGACTACTGGAAAAACCAGCCATGACAAGATGGAATTTTGTTGACAAAGTAGTGTCTCTGCTTTTTATATGCTGTCTAAGTTGGCCATAACTTTCCTTCCAAGGAGCAAGCGTCTTTTAATTTTATGGCTGCAATCACCATCTGCAGTGATTTTGGAGCCCCAAAAAATAAAGTCTGACACTGTTTCTACTGTTTCCCTGTCTATTCCCCATGAAGTGATGGGACCAGATGCCTAAATTTTAATTTTCTGAATGTTGAACTTGAAGCCAACTTGTTCACTCTCCTCTTTCACTTTCATCAAGAGGCTCTTTTTCGCTTTCTGCTATAAGTGTGGTGTCATTTGCATATCTGGGATTATTTTTTTTCATTAATTTTTATTTTTTAGTTTGTTTTGCTTTACAAACTGTATTCGTTTTGCTATACATTGACATGAATCAGCCACGAGTGTACATGAACTCCCAATCCTGATCCCCACCTTCCCCCTCCCGCCCCACACCATCTCTCTGGATTATCCCTGTGCCTCAATCCCAAGCATCCTACATCCTGCACCGAACCCAGACCGGCGATTCATTTCACTTATGATATCATACATGTCCCTCCCTCTCCCTATCCCACAGAGTCCAAAAGGCTTTTCTATACATTTGTGTCTCTTTTGCTGTCTCGCGTACAGGTTTATCATTACCATCTTTCTAAATTCCATATATATATGTGTAAGTATACT
>SJXQ01006210.1:0-57403 GCA_006408695.1 Aepyceros melampus
TGTTGCTTCCTGACCTGCATATCGGTTTCTCAAGAGGCAGGTCAGGTGGTCTGGTATTCCCATCTCTTTCAGAATTTTCAACAGTTTATTGTGATTCACACCGTCAAAGGTTTTGGTACCTTGCTAAATTTCTCTCCTATAAGGGTCTAATTGGTTGGCCCTGAGAAATTTTACTTTAAAAAAATTATAGTCATATTCAGGTCACTGTGACATTACTAGATGGGATCCTTTCACTGGGCCAATTAATAATGCCTGCTCTGACTCTGGCTATAAATTTGAGCTTTCTTCTATTACTCAAGCTCAATCAGAGCAATGAGCAAAGTTTCAACAAAAGAAAAAAAACTCTCACAATTATGGGATAGATTTATATAAATAACACCAGGCTATAAGAAACAGAGGAAAACAACAGAATGGGAAAGACTAGAGATCTCTTCAGGAAAATGAGAGATACCAAGGGAACATTTCATGCAAAGATGGGCACAATAAAGGACAGAAATTGTATGGACCTAACAGAAGCAGAAGATACTAAGAAGAGGTGGCAAGAATACACGGAAGAACTGTACAAAAAAGATCTTCACAACCCGGATAATCATGATGATGTGATCACTCACCTAGAGCCAGACATCCTGGAATGTGAAGTTAAGTGGGCCTTAGAAAGCATCACTACGAACAAAGCTAGTGGAGTGTCTGGACCTAACAGAAGCAGAAGATATTAAGAAGAGGTGGCAAGAATACACGGAAGAACTGTACAAAAAAGATCTTCATGACCCAGATAATCATGATGATGTGTTCACTAATCTAGAGCCAGACATCTTGGAATGTGAAGTCAAGTGGGCCTTAGAAAGCATCACTATGAACAAAGCTAGTGGAGGTGATGGAATTCCAGTTGAGCTGTTTCAAATCCTGAAAGATGATGCTGTGAAAGTGCTGCACTCAATATGCCAGCAAATTTGGAAAACTCAGCAGTGGCCACAGGACTGGAAAAGGTCAGTTTCCATTTCAATCCCACATAAAGGCAATGCTAAAGAATGCTCAAACTACCACATAATTGCACTCATCTCACAAGGTAGTAAAGTAATGCTCAAAATTCTGCAAGCCAGGCCTCAGCAGTACATGAATCATGAGCTTCCAGAGGTTCAAGCTGGTTTTAGAAAAGGCAGAGGAACCAGAGATCAAATTGCCAACATCTGCTGGATCATGGAAAAAGCAAGAGAGTTCCAGAAAAAAAAAAAAAAAAAACCATCTGTTTCTGCTTCACTGACTATGTCAAAGCCTTTGACTGTGTGGATCACAAGAAACTGTGGAAAATTCTGAAAGAGATGGGAATACCAGACCACCTGACCTGCCTCTTGAGAAACCGATATGCAGGTCAGGAAGCAACAGTTAGAACTGGACATGGAACAACAGGCTGGTTCCAAATAGGAAAAGGAGTATGTCAAGGCTGTATATTGTCACCCTGCTTATTTAACTCCTATCAGAGTATATCATGAGAAACGCTGGGCTGGAAGAAGCACAAGCTGGAATCAAGATTGCTGGGAGAAATATCAATAACCTCAGATATGCAGATGATACCACCCTGATGGCAGAAAGTGAAGAGGAACTAAAAAGCTTCTTGATGAAAGTGAAAGAGGAGAGTGAAAAAGTTGGCTTAAAGCTCAACATTCAGAAAATGAAGATCATAGCTCATGGCATCAAGGTCCCATCCCTTCATGGGAAATAGATGGAGAAACAGTGGAAACAGTGTCAGGCTTTATTTTTGGGGGCTCCAAAATCACTGTAGATGGTGATTGCAGCCATGAAATTAAAAGGCACTTACTCCTTGGAAGGAAAGTTATGACCAACTAGACAGCATATTCAAAAGCAGAAATATTACTTTGCCAACAAAGGTTCGTTTAGTCAAGGCCATGGTTTTTCCAGTGGTCATGTAAGGATGTGAGGTTTGGACTGTGAAGAAAGCTGAGCACCAAAGAATTGATGCTTTTGAACTGTGGTGTTGGAGAAGATTCTTGAGAGTTCCTGCAAGGAGATCCAACCAGTCCATCCTAAAGGAGATCTGTCCTCGGTGTTCATTGGAAGGACTGATGCTGAAGCTGAAACTCCAGTACTTTGCCCACCTCATGGGAAGAATTGACTCATTGGGAAAGACCCTGATGCTGGGAGAGACTGGGGGCAGGAGGAGAAGGGGACGACAGAGGATGAGATGGCTGGATGGCATCACTGACTCAATGGACATGAGTTTGAATGAACTCTGGGAGTTGGTGATTGACAGGGAAGCCTGGCGTGCTGTGATTCATGGGGCCACAAAGAGTCGGACACGACTGAGTGACTGAACTGAACTGAACTGAATGGTAATTTAGGTTTAAAGTCTCCTCTGTGTTGAAAACAATTAAATCATACTAAGGACAATCAGTCTATTAACACTAGAAAACTGGGCTATGTGCCTTATAGACGGTGCCAATATATAATTTCCTTGAAAGATAAAGATTCTACAGAGTAGACTAAGTCAGATGACCTGTTATATACTGGGCTACATCTAATGGAAGCTCTTAAGTCTTACTTGTGACTTTACTAATACTGCTGGCTATGTTATTTGTATTTCACCTGTTTTACAAAATTGCTGTTTCTTGGACTGCCAAATGTGTGTCTGAGGCCTCTGATAGAATAATATATAGTTCCATATGAGATCGATGATGGTAACAGTATAACTCTAGATATGGAAAAAAGCAACAAGAGAAAATATTTTCCTGGACCAAGAGGCTAGTAAGACAAGTGGTCCAGAGAATTTTGGATACTGTTTTATGGCCTAGTCCCGTAACAACACATTGAGTGGCCTGTCAACAAAATTTTTGGCAAACCTGAGAATGACATTCTCAGCACCATGAGATAAAATGGTCATGAGATGCCCCTCTCAAAATCATGGTCAAGTTTATGAGCAAAAAGGGGCTCTGCCAATTGAAAACTGACACTTGCCATCTACGTCTACAAAGATTAAATCATGGCCACTGCAACTGCTGACTTTCAACCCCCCTGAAAGGAGTTCAGGGTGAAAATCAGAAATGAGGCACTCTGTGCTCTGAAAAAAACTGGCAGAACAGGTCTTCAGATAGTTAGATCTTTTCAGGAAAAGATTTTATGAATTCCAATTCTTGCATCTTCTCACACCTAGGAAAACACTGTCATTAATGGTGACATCTGCTTTGGCTATTAAAAATTATTTTTACAATTAAAAATCAACATAGAGTAGCTATGGTTCAGAAATCCTGAAAAATAACTATTTCCCAGATATCCTGAAAAATGATATTATGGGTGTAATTTCAGATTGGACTTCCCTGGTGGCTCAGATGGTAAAGCTTCTGTCTACAACACGGGAGACCTGGTTTGATCCCTGGGTTGGGAAGATCTGCTGGAGAAGGAAATGGCAATCCACTCCAGTATTATTGCCTGGAAAATCCCATGGATAGAGGAGCCTGGTAGGCTATAGTCCATGGGGTCGCAAAGAGTCGGACATGACTGAGCGACTTCACTTTCACTTTTTTCAGATTAGACGTTGTATTGCTAAACACTTAAGTTTTCTGAGTCGTGTCAGGCTTAGATGCTACCATTCTCAAAACAATGTCTGCTGAAAGCTAGTGACTGCAACCTTACTTTTTATAAACTAGACAACCGGCTACCTGGCTACAAGTCTCCCTCAAGTGCCAGGTCTAGACTGGGTTTCAGGCCTATTCTTCTAAAAAGAAATGAAATTTATTTTGTCTATTAAAATTCCAGTTATTCCTCCTCCAGCTACTTCTACTTGGGTCTGTTACAACAAAATGGCAGACCAAGAGATTGAGATTTTAATCACACAAGGCTCAGATCTAGGACTTGGAACTCAGAAATATTTCCATTCAGTGTCTATTCTCCAAGGTGAGACAGTCCTAGGCCCCATTTTGATAGGAAGTTATTACAGTCATAGTTGCCCAGTTCCCTAAATTACAACTGAGCAGGACTCTGTGGGGCTCTGGAGTACAGATCTGTTGTGTTCTCCATTTCTTATCTGTAGGATACAGGCTTCATTCAGCCTCCTTGACCGTCCCTATGTTCCAAAGGGTGAATTCAAACAATTGCTCACCAGGGAAGCGAGGGGATACAGAAACAAAGGAGAAACAGTCAAATGGTGGTACAGCCTTGAGATAGGGTCCTGGTTCCTACACAAAGAAATATGCATAACAATGTCTTTGAGTTCTTCTACAGAACTGGAGACCCTCACCCAGGTGAAAGATGGTAACTTCAGACTAAACACGAGATTCCTGGAACACAGCTCTGTTGCTTCACCACCAATCATCCAAAAATAAATAAATAAATAAATCACAAGCCCTCACCCCAAATATTGCCTCCTGTTTCTGGGGACCAGTGATGACCATCTTATTAGGTCTTCTGTTTGGCCCCTTTCTATTTAATCTCTGAGAGGAGCCAACAGTTTCAAACTAAATTGCTGTTATTACTAAATTGCTGTTACAAGTAATGCTGGGTTTCAGGCAAACAAATACCTTGGCTTAGACCAGGTAGAGACTTCTTCTCTGCTAGGCAGGCCTACACCCATGCACATCAGAAAGAAGTTACAGAAGAAAGAGACCTCTGCCCCAATTCCCAAGAAGTATCTTGAGTATGAAATCTCTCAGGGGAGAGTTGTTAGGGGAAGCACACTGATTGAAACTGGCCAGGCACCATAGTAACCATTTACATGAGCTGTTTTACAACAGGAGGTCCTGGTAAAGAACAGGGAACTAATAAGCCTCCACCAACCAGAAGAGTTCAGAAAAGGTCAAAAAGGAGACACCACCTGTCCGACCACCTCCCAGAATCCTTCTCTCTGGCATCCATCTTGGCTGAACAAGGCGTGCACCACCAGGAAGGACTCTGAGTCAAATGACTGGCTAAGGACAGTTCAGTTCAGTCGCTCAGTCGTGACCCCATGAATCGCAGCACACCAGGCCTCCCTGTCCATCACCATCTCCTGGAGTTCACTCAAACTCACGTCCATCGAGTCAGTGATGCCATCCAGCCATCTCATCCTCGGTCGTCCTCTTTTCCTCCTGCCCCCAATCCCTCCCAGCATTAGAGTCTTTTCCAATGAGTCAACTCTTCACATGAGGTGGCCAAAGTATTGAAGTTTCAGCTTTAGCGTCAGTCCTTCCAAAGAAATCCCAGGACTGATCTCCTTCAGAATGGACTGGTTGGATCTCCTTGCAGTCCAAGGGACTCTCAAGAGTCTTCTCCAACACCACAGTTCAAAAGCATCAATTCTTCGGCGCTCAGCCTTCTTCACAGTCCAACTCTCACATCCATACATGACCACAGGAAAAACCATAGCCTTGACTAGACGGACCTTAGTCAGCAAAATAATGTCTCTGCTAAGGACAACCCAGAAACTAATCCCATCACCATAAAACCTGCAAGCCATGTGACAGAGCAGTTCTCCTGGATTCCCATACCCTCCTGCTCTCCGCCCAGGTGCCCTTTCACAATAAAATCTCTTGCTTTGTCAGCACGTGTGTCTCCTCAGACAATTCATTTTCGAGTGTTAGACAAGAGCCCAATTTCAGGCCCTGGAAAGGGTCCCCCTTCCTGCAACAAATCCATCCAGTAAAAGTGTCCACCCAAACTTGTAAGCAAGAATATCCAATAGCTTTTGGCATATGAGTAAAGTCAATTTCCCAGTCCTCTCCAGGATAGTATCCACTTCGTTGTAATCCAGATTTTGCTAGCTTTTCAGTCTTTGGGTTATTTTTCTGACAAACCTCACACCTTTTGATAATGTTCTTTAAAGTTTTCATTACATTTTTACCTTCAAACAAATGAGAAGCTATCTGGTAAGTACTCTGCACCCAAATGAAAACTCTGGTGTAAACCCTTAAGAATTTTCCACTGAGCATTTTCAGGAATTATTATCGTCCATCTACTGCCTTAGCGCAGCTGCTGCTCTTTACCTTGGACAAAGGGTATCTCCTCATATTAACATATGTGAAATAGATGACCAGTCCAAGTTCGATGCATGAAACAGGGCACTCAAAGCTGGTGCGATGGGACAACCCTGAGCGATGGGGGGCAGTTTCAGGATCAGGGACACATGTATACCCATGGCTGATTCATGTCAATGTATGGAAAAAACCACTACAATATTGTGAATTAATTAGCCTTCAATTAAAATAAATAAATAAAAATTTAAAACTAAAGCAACAAAAGAGAAAAAATAGAAACTGGGTTGAAGAGTCCATTTATGATAATGATTTTGATCACAAAAATAATTTTTTTTAGGTGTATCTTATTTTTTTAAGTTAATTTTTATTAAAGTGTAGTTGCTTTACAATGTTGTGTTAGTTTCTACTGTATAGCAAAATGAGTCAGCCATGCATAAATCCCCTCCCTTAAAATAAACTTTATGTACCAGAAAGCCTTTGTATGCATAAAAAGTAAGGCAAGAAAGAGTACATGAGTGAATGGATGGATGTTTTCTTGTTCATAAGCCTTAGAATCACTGTTGTCCATTTTTAGTTTATTCCTACTCATACCAAATAGATAAATAAACTGAATGGTTTTTCAAATCAAAATAGTGGTTTCAGTCACTACAATTGCAGTTTATTTATATTAAATAAATATATCATCTCATCATGCTGTGCAGCATAATTAGCAAGTATTATATTGTTGAATCCATGACCCAGTTTCCTGAAGACATCTGCTTTCTAAAAGGATTTTTTGTTAAACTGAGATTCAAAGGCACTACTCAAGTAAAGTTGCCAGATAAAATACAGGACACTCAGCTAAATGTGGATTTCAGATAAACAGCAAATAATTTTTCAGTATCTCAGACATATTACGTGAAGCAGACTTAAACTAAAAGTTACCAATTGTTTTTCTGAAATTCAGATTTACTTCAGCATCTTATATATTTTTTCTTTTTCCTCTCTACATGCATTTTTTTCTTTGGTCAAATCTGACAACATCGTGCCTAAGATGTAAACCTTAGAAGTTCATCCCAATTCCCACCCCTCCACCACTGTTCTCCCTCTCCACCTTCCAGCCCATTTATGTTTCTCTTTCTTTGTTTCTTTTCAGATGAAAGACTCAGATTGCAGTCCTCCCTAGTGTAATGGCCTCATTTCAGCTCCAAATTGTTTTTTATTTTTTCCCCTTTGACAATATCCAACAGGTGTGTAACCATACTTGATTTCTGTTGTGGGATTAAAAAATGTGTATAGGATAAACTACTGGGAAAATAGACTTAAACAACTTAACTGATGACTAAGAGTCTAACAGGTGCAAACTGGTGAAACCAGTCTCACTGTACAAGTGATGCAAACTGGAGGGTCAGTCTGGGTGGAGGTTTGTGACAGTAATATACAACTCCCTGTCAACAGAAATGAATTTACTGGATGTTGTCACCTGTGATCTTAAGGTCTTCTATATTCACTATCTTTCCTTTTTTTTTTTAATCCAAGGACTAGATTCTTTTTCTTTTTTTAATTCTTCTGTGACTCCATTTCCCTTTCATCTCATAAGCTCTTGAGAACATCTGCAAAAGTTGTCAGAGAACACTCCATGGATTGATTTTTCTTAGGGTTCTGGGCCATCTCCTACCTCAAAAGGCTTTCTTTTTATAGCCTAAGAAGTGCAAACACAACCCGTTCCTACCTCCTCTCAGCCTGCAGCATGGAGTCATTCATGCTCTTGAGCTGGCCATATGATTGATTTGTTTCATTATTGTTTATGGATCTGTGTAGGCAAATGTGTAGAATCATAAAGACAGTGGGAAAAGATGAATTATTCTTGTTGAGAGTAAGCTACGTCAGTGTCCATAGCATGAGGCTTGTTAAGTAGTAATTGTCAATGTATCAGACAACACAAGCTGGTTCAGTGTAAAATTATGTGCTTTACCTCTCTGGAAATGATGATAAACTGTGCAATAAGCTGTTACCTACATTTAACAAAATACTACTCAGAATAGTCTATGAGACTGTAATAAATTTACTTAAACATGGATACTGACATATTAAAAATGGCTTAATAGAGCAAATTTTAAGATGACCATGAACTTCAAAGAACAGACCTGAGATCCCACGAACCTTGGATTCTCAAACTTCTATATACATAAGAATGTTCCAGAGAGTTTTCTAAATACAGACTATTCTTGTGTCCTATTGTCAGATATTCTGTTTCACTGGGCATGTCACATGGATTAGGAACCAGGCAAATCTGCCACTTTATCATATGAAATTCTCTCATGTCTGTTTCCCCATTTCCTGTAAATGGGGATGATGTCGCCTATTCATGGAGTCCTTGTGAGGATTCAGAGTTACTATCTAAAGCACTGAGTAGACCACCCATATATGTTAGCAATTAAAAAAAAAAAAAGCCAGTACTCCAGGTGATGCTGGCAGTCAGCACTCCTTCTAAACACAGTAGCGTGGCCTCAGGCAAGCTATGGACACAGTGTGGGCTGTGCGTAAATTAGTTAATCTCTCTGTGTATCAGTTTATTGCCAGTAAAATACATGTGAGAATTAACTCACTGTTCCAGTCCTTGAGAAAGGAAGTAGCTATATTTCCCCCAACAGCCTGGTAGTGTTTACTCAGCACTGTGAGAACGTTTGGAACAGTAAGAAGTACGTAGTAAACAAGGACATGCCAAGACTGTAGGCACCAATAAATTGCTTTGGATCTTTACCTTCACTCTTGTGGAGAGCAGTCACAAAAAGTTCACAGACTTGGTTGTCATGACAAGTCCAGCACACAGGAAACTACAAGCTTACCACTCAGTTCTGTAGATGTGTTTGCATATGTGGGAAAGCTCAGTGACCACAAACTGAGTCTGCTTTCTGGCTCCTCCATGACCTCTAAATGCTGGTGGGCCCCAGGGCTCTGGCCCCTTCTCAATCTGTACTCTCTTCCTAGGTGATGTTGTCTAGTCCCCCGGCTTTTTATAAATCTAGCTGACCTTTCACTGGGTTTCAGACTTGTATACAGCCAACTGTCTGCCCAACATCTACGCTTGGATGCTTAAAGTTATCTCAAACTTAATACATCTAAAAATGAACTCTTGTTTTTAACTTCAGCATCTCCCCTGCCCACACAAATCTATTCCTTTCCTCCCCAGGCTTTCCCTACCTGTTAAGTTCTCAGACTTAACATTGAAAAGTTACCCTTGATTCTTCTCTCCCTTAAAGCCCTACAGTTTCTCACCTCTACATCCTCATCTTCTGCTTCATTCTGCCTCACATTAACCTTTTTGCTGTTCTAGAACATTCCTCGTCTTTCTAGAACAACAATCCCCAACTTTTCTGGCACCAGGGACTGGTTTCATGGAAGGCAATTTTTCTGCAGACTGGGGTGGGGGAATGGTTTCAGGATGATTCAAGCACATTACATTTATTGTGCACTTTATTATTATTACACTGTGATAGATAATGAAATAATTATACAACTCACCATAATGCAGAATCTGTGGGAGCCCTGAGCTTGTTTTCCTGCAACTAGATGGCCCCATCTGGGGATGATGGGAGATAGTGCCAGCCTCTCCCCAGTGATAGCAGAACTGCCTCAGCTCCATATCGGATCACCAGGCACTGGAGTCTCGGGAGGAGCTCCCGACCTAGATCCCCCGCATGTGCAGTTCACAGCAGGGTTCACGCTGCTATGAGAATCTATGCTGCTACTAATCTGACCAGAGGCGGAGCTCAGGCGGTGACGCAAGCACTGGGGCACACCTGTAAATGCACGTGAAGCTCCTCTCGCTTGCCTGCTGCTCACCTCCTGCTGGGCAGCCCAGTTCCTAAAAGGCCATGAACCAGTACTGGCCCATTGCCCAGGGGTTGCGGACTCCTATTCTAGAACATTTCTGTCTCCAGGACTTCACTTTCTATTCCCTCTACCAGGAGCACTCTTCTCTCTGGTTGGCTCATAACTGACTTTCTCATAATTTAAGTCTCTACTTAAATATCACCTCTTCAAAGAGGCCTTCCCTGACCACTGAATGAGAAACAGCCTCCACTCCTGCAATCACCTTCTAGCCCTTGCTGTCATTTGGTCGCTAAGTCGTGCCTGATATTTTCATGACCCCGTGGTCTGTAGCCTGCCAGGCTCCTCTGTCCATGGAATTCTCCCACCAAGTATATTGGAGTGGGTTGCCATTGTCCTGCCTTTTTATTTTTTTCTCATACTACTTGTCTCAATATAAAGTTATACTACTCATTTGTTTTACTTGCTTAATGTATGTCTTCCACACTAGAATAAGTGTAGAAGAAATGCTAAGTGGGTAAAGATCTTGTCTTACTGTATCCTGAGCTCTAGGATGGTGATAACTCATAGTGGTTCTTAGAAAGTCTTTATTGTAAGAATGAATGAATGAGTGGATATTGGTTATTAATAATAAAGGAGTTTTGGGAACCAGGAGAATAGTGAGTTTTAGAACATTAAAAAAAAAAAAGATTCTGTTTGGGCTTTGAAGGGTTGGAGGGATTTGGATAGGTGAAAAAAAAGAAGAAAGGGTTTAGCAGGTGGGAAAGAGCACAAGCAAAACCCAAATATGACCACAGTATTTGTGAGGCAATGAAAATAAAGCAGCCTTATAGAGACAGAGAGCAAATACAGAAAGAGACTGACGTTGAATAAGTAGGAGGGATCAGACCAGAGCTGAATGTGTCATAGAGAGGAGTCACTTGATGGGAAATGACCTCTTCCAAGGGGGTGGCAAGCTGTCAGTAACAGGTGTGGCATCATGTAAAACTGAAACTGGGAGGAAAGGGGAGTTCTGCCACCAGCACAACATTCAGCCAGAGCCTTAGGAAAAGATAAAGGGCTCAACAATCATATTTCTCCCATAGCTTGAGTAAAAATCCTAGGAAGAATTTTTTTTTCTCTTTGCTCTTGAGACATTCAGGAACTTAGAGGTCATGGCAGAATCTGCGAATGGGCCAAGCCAAGAGTACCTCACATTATTCAGTGGTTAGGGAGTCATTAATTGATGCTCTAGAAACCAAGAAGTATCAGATCTTGTGTGAAAGCATGGGAATGAGGGCCATTCTGAAAACACATTGGCGATATTGTTGGGAAAATGTCAGGTTTTTAATGACCAAGAAATGACCAACAGAATTTCAAGCAAATGTTTCTGTAATGTTGCAGTAGCTAAAACCACTATTTGTTATGATTCAAAGTAATACTGGCTAGCTTTGCTCTAAAGATGCATACTTCGGCCTTTTGAGAAATCATATTTACTCCAGATGTTGTGTAACAGAGGAGGAGAACTGATTCACTGTGAGAAAAAGCTGGAAATGACCTAGATGAGTACAGGAAAACCCAAGGGACCCAGGCAGTTTTCTATTAAGATCAAGCAACTAATTAGATGGTAAAACGTGTTATAGTTCCCTGACTTGCACCTCCACTCAAAGATATGAAAGGCACATTATGTAGTACCAAAGACCACTTTAAAGGATGCTTTAGGGTTTGCTTTATTCACAAGCCTACAACTGGACCACTTATCGCACGTTAAGAAAAAAATCCCTCCCTTGTGCCTCTACCGTGTAGACATCACAGCATCACAAGGGTGGTGCAAACACCGTGTTTGTGCCACTCACTTCCTGGTTCAGTCTCAGTGTCCCCTCTGTCTTCTGATGCACTAGAAGAGTGAGTCACATCTAGTGGGCATTACATCACTAGATACTCATCTCTCTGCTGGTGCTTCCCCTATTTTGCTCAATGAATCCTCACATGTAAAGGCAGTAGGTAACATCATACCCGTGTTACATATTAAAAGGATATTTTAATATCCTCAGAGAATATTTTGCATCCACGGTCTATTTATTTTGGATAAGGAATATATTGACTTTTGGAACTCCCATTTCTGCACTCCAAACCTTTAGGTTAAGAATAACTCTGCAGGGAACTTCCCTGGTGGTCCAGCTGCTCCCAAAGCAGGGGGTGTGGGTTTGATTCCTGATAGGGAAACTAGATCCTACATGCTGCAAAAATCCAGTATAGCCAAATAAATAAATAAATAAAAATAAATATCTTTTTAAAAAGATATTTATCTTTTAAAAAAAAAAAGCTCTGCCTTGTCTCAGAGAGGTGGCACTCTTTGAAACAAAATTGCTGAATAACTTAGAAATGGCTAGATTTCACTTATGTTAAGCAAAATCCAAGAAAATAAAAGTTTGAAACAGCAAAAGAATAGGGTCAAAGAAAAAGAAATGTCCCTTCTTCCTACAGACAAAGGCCACATCATCTTTATCACTATATCCCCAGTGCTTAGATTAAAGAGAAAATCAAGATGGATCTGTGGGGAACAAATAAATTCATATGATAGCTTTGGGTGTTTACAATACACAGTCCAGACTGGATGTTTCCTCAAAAGTCACTCTGCTTCCAAGCAGTTTCCCATCCAAAGTAAGCACCAAAAGGACCTGGCCTACCCCCCTAAGGTGTAAAAAAAGCATTACAGATGGACAGTTAGAACAACAAAGAGTGTCTAAGATAAAATAAACTTGATCCGCATTGCTCACTTGCCATTCTTTCTTTCTTTCCTTCCTCCCTCCAACCTTTCCTTTCTCTCTTTCTTTCTATTTCCTCTTTTTTGTTAAAAAAAAAAAACAAAACAGAGACATGTTGGGAGGAGAATTCCTGGATGTTTCCCACAAGCAGATGGTAATGTTCTCCTATTCTCATTTTATGGGCTCTAGACAGAGAAGGGGGCGGTGGAAAAGAGAATGATAGAATTAAATTAGATAAAGCACATCTAGTCAATCAGTGATCCTCTGATTCTAATGACTCTTGAAAGCTACAGTATTTGCAAGAATTATTTACCATTATCACTGTACTATCCTTACAATCAAGGAGTAGGCCAGGAAGAAATTTCGTTTGCACTTGTTCTTTCAACACATGTTTGGTCAGTACTGAGCATGTCAGGCTTTGGGTTAGTTGCATGTTTTATAGAGAAGACCATCTTACAGAGATGGACAAAACAAAATGCTTGGTGTCAGCTAGCTCGTAACCAGGACAACCCTGATAGCGATGACCATGCAGGTTGGTCAATGCTGGGACAGCCGCATGCCCAGGATACTAAGGAAGTCTTGGAGTGTGGTCAGAACAGGTCCCAAGACCAGGTGACACTAGAGCTGTGTCCAGAAAGAGCAGTAGAATGTAGACACAAGTGAAGAAGCAAAGGAAGTGATGTGTAGCAGGAGTAAAAGTCATTGAAATATGGCAGCTCCTGAGCTCTTTGGGAACCAGATTTAGTTGGTATCTCTAGAATGTGAGAGGGGGCTGAGGATCAGTACCTGAGCCTGAAGACGCAGCAGGGGCAAATCAAGAAAGACTCTAGCTCTCATGATTGGACGTTAAACTGAAAGCCGTGGGGAACCATGGAAGATTTCCAACCAGAAACAAAAATGCCATATTAGAACTTTTGGAAGTTCACTTGATTAGCAATGTAATACACAGACTTGGGAATCATGGAAGAAGACTGGAGACAAGAAGACTCATTAGCAAAGGATGGCAAGAAACAAGCCAAGGACTGCCAGTGAGGATGGAGAGGAGGAGGCCAACTGGTCAGTTGGGTGTGAAGAATGAATGGAGACGGAGATGCCATAGAGAACTCCAGGGCTTCTGATTTGACTTACCAGGTAGATGTTGATGTCACACAACACGCAATGTAGGAAAGGGCACAGTTTGAGGAGGAAGATGATATGGGCAATGCTGAATAGGTTGAGTTTGACATGTCCAGCTGGTAGTTGGATAGCCTTTCTGGAGCTCAGAAACCAGTTTTATCCTGGAGATACGAATCAGCACATGGGCGATCACTGAAGCTCTAGGTTTAAGTTCTACTAGATCAATGGCTTACAGACAGTTTTTCTATAGCCCACAGTAAAAATACATTTAATATCACAATCCTGTGGGCACATGCACACACAGATAAAAATTCACTAAACAGTACTGACTATTGCAAAGTGATGGACTCTAATAACTTCCCCTCTTATTTGATTTTTTTTTAACACAGGTTAAATGCATACTAAGTGGGTGCAAACTTTAGTTTAAAACACATAGTCCTAGATGTAAACTTCTTGTGGCAGGAACCACATCTTCTTTTCATGTAATTTTTGTGGGAGGAAGGGAGGGAAGAAGGGTTTTCTGATAATTTTCTCCAAAACTACAATGACATCTTGTCTCCTCAATTCTCTTGAGCTTTTATATACAGTTCCCATTTTTCCCCACACATTTCCAAGATGAATCAAGAATGAATCACTAGAGAGTTCCCCGGAGGTCCAGTGGTTAGGACTCAGCGCCTTCCCTGCTGTGGCCCTAGGTTCAATCCCTGGTCAGGGAACTAAGATCCTGCAAGCCACGCAGTAAAAAGAAAGAAAAAAATCATTAGTGCCTAGGGTGAGAGCTGCTTTTTCTCCCCACTGCACCCCCAATACCAATTCCCTGAACCACACCAAGCATTACAGGCATGGGCTGTTAAGCTGGACTGAACTGGCAGAGCAATGTGCTCACATGTCCTGGCTGCAGCTCCTTCTGTGCGAATATTGTCATAGTCATGTATTCAACGTGACGCATCACAGCTGCCTGGAACCAAAGGAAGACAGCAGTGGCAGCCAGCACACACATAGAGAAGAGGAAGTGGAAACCAGGAGGAAACAGAAGCTATGAGCAAGCTGAAGGCAAGAGGAAGAGAGGACAAGACAGGTTGCCGAAATTAGTTGGCAGGGACAAGAGCGGTTGAAAAACAAGCAGAGAGTAGTTGAGAAACCATAACAAAACCCAGAAAAGGGCACCGTGGCCAACTTCTGCTCACAGGGGCAAGATACCCAATTAAGTAGTCCTAGATACTATGAAGAATATTCATCCAATTTACAATATTAAAATCTTAATGATTAAACGAGAGCTGGCGAAAGACTCTGAGTTAAGATCACAAAGTTGGGAAAGGTTTTTGCCACAGTGCAAGAACAAAAATGTGAATAAACGCAAGGAACCAAAGAAGAAAACTGTTAAGAAAGAGTATACACTATTCCCACCACCACAGCCAGAAAGTCAGATTGATAAAGAACTGGCTAGTGGTGAATACTTTTTGAAGGCAAGTCAAAAGAATAGACAAAAAATGGAAGCAATAAAGGCTAAACAAGCAGAAGCTCTTAGTAAGAGACAAGAGGAAAGAAACAAAGCTTTTATTCCGCCTAAACAAAAACCAGTTCACCTAAAGAAATCTAGGGAAGCTTCTACTGAAACTGAGAATGATGTGGCTTCCCTCAAGGAAAAGGTTAAGAAAGCAAAGAATAAGAAACTGGGAGCTCTTACAGCTGAAGAAGTTAAGCTTAAAATGGAAGCAGATGAAAAGAAAAAGAAGAAAAAGTAACACAAACTCTGAACTAAAATTTATTGAGCTATCTCCTTTCGTAAAGGATCTTGAAATACTATAGTTGGCAACATTAGTTGTCTTATCCGTGAGAAGTAATACTCTGATCACTTTTTTCTGAGTTTGTGCTTTATTACAGTGTTAATATAAACAACTGTTCTTTATAAATTATTGTCCATATGTTTTTGAAAAATTTCAAACTAGAGAGTGGCATATATGTGTTTATATGCATTGTATCTAATCTATTCCAGGCAGGTTTTACCTAAGCATGATTTTAGGGGTAGTTTTTTAAGGTTGTTTAGACTTTAAATATCGGAGAAGGCGATGGTACCCCACTCCAGTACTGTTGCCTGGAAAATCCCATGGATGGAGGAGCCTGGTGGGCTGCAGTCCATGGGGTCGCAAACAGTCGGACACAACTGAGCGACTTCATTTCACTTTTCACTTTCATGCATTGGAGAAGGAAATGGCAACCCACTCCAGTGATCTTGCCTGGAGAATCCCAGGGACGGGGGACCCTGGTGGGCTGCCGTCTATGGGGTCATCCAGAGTCAGACACGACTGAAGTGACTTAGCAGCAGCCACTCCTCTGAGAACATTTCAGGCTCTGTGACGGCTGGCTTTTCATAGATTTACCTTACTCCATGAGGCCTAGCAGTCATAAATAAAACCCCCCCTCCCTTACTTTTGATGAATTTTAAAAATTCTTAAGTTGTAGAAAAATTGAAAGACTAATAGAGAGAACTCATACTCTTTACCTAGATTCATCAACTTTTAACATTTCACCACATTTCCTTTTGTCTTATTTTTTTTCTCTGAAGCATTTGAGAACAGGATGCCTATATCATACTCCTTTGCCTCAATATTTCAGTGTGTATTGCCGTAGAACAAAGATGTTTTCTTCTACAACCACAGTACAGGCACATTCGGGAAATTTTACACTGATGTACTGCTTTGAAAGTCTGTGTTTCTACGCCAGTGCTCATTGCAGCACTTTTCAAAATAGCCAAAAGGTAGAAATAACTGAAATATCCATCAGGAGATGAATGGACAAGCAAAATATGGTATATGCATACCGTGGGATATTATTCAGTCTTAGAAAGGAATGACATTCTAATGTATGCTACAACATGAAAAAACCTTGAAAACATGATGCTAAGTGAAATAAGCCAGACACAAAGGACAAATGTTGTATGAGTCCACTTATATGAGGTACCTAGAATAGGCACAGTCACAGAGACAGGAAGCAGAATGGTGGTTACCAGAGGCTGGAAGAAGGGGAAAATGGGTAGCTACTGTTTGGTGGATATGGAGTTGCTATTGGGAAAGATGAAAACATTTTGGAGATGGATAGTGAGGATGATTGTATAGCATTGTGAACATATTTAATGCCACTGAACTATACACCAAAAAATAGTTTAAATGGTAATTTTATATTTTATCTCAATTTTTAAAAATTTCAAATTCTGTGACTTGTCCCAATAATGTCTTTTGTAGCATTTTTCGCTCCAGTTCAGGTTCACCCATTGCATATGCAGCATTTAACTATTATGCCTCCTTATAAAGGTGATGCGGAGAAGGCAATGGCACCCCACTCCAGTACTCTTGCCTGGAAAATCCCATGGGCGGAGGAGCCTGCTAGGCTGCAGTCCATGGGGTTGCTAAGAGTCGGACACGACTGAACGACTTCACTTTTACTTCTCACTTTCATGCATTGGAGAAGGAAATGGCAACCCACTCCAGTGTTCCTGCCTGGAGAATCCCAGGGACGGGGGAGCCTGGTGGGCTACCGTCTATGGGGTCGCACAGAGTCGGACACGACTGAAGCGACTTAGCAGCAGCAGCAGCAGCATAAAGGTGATGAATTCATTCCTGTTTGCCTGGACTCTTCCCATCTTAACCTTGCAAATGCTGGATCCTGGGAACCACTCAGTCCCAGACAAACAGGGATGGTTGATCACCCTACTCTTTAGTCTCCTTTGATCTGTAACTACTCCTCAGCCTTTGTCTTTCTTTGCCATTTTTAAAGAAATTGGTTCAGTTATTTCATAGAATATTCGCCCATTTGATTTTACCTAATGTTTTCCCAGGTTATGCACTTCTGGTTGGGGTACAATTTTAGTAATGCTGCATCCTTTCAGAGTACCTCCGAATCACAAGTGTCCCTTTGCCCTGCACCGGAATCTTAATTTTGATCATGGGCAAGATGTGGTCCAGTTTCACAATCACGGACTTACTACTTTCTTCCCTGTAGATTCTTTTTTTTTCTTCAGTTTTATTGAGCTATAATTGACATATTGGCTTCCCGGGTGGCTCAGCAGTAAGGAATCCACCTGCTAACGCAGGAGACGTGGGTTCAATTCCAGAGTTGGGAAAAGCCTCTGGAGTAGGAAATGGCCACCTACTCCATTATTCTTGCTTGGAAAATTCCATGGACAGAGGAGTCTGCTGGGCCACATTCCATGGGGTCAAAAGGGTTGGAGAGAACTGAGTGACTAAGCTAAACACACAATTGACATACAGCACTGTTGAAATTTAAGGTGCACAGCATAATGATTTGACTGCGGTGACCACAGATGATGACCACAGAAAGTTTAAAGAACACATATCATCTCACATAGATACAAAACTCAGTTCAGTTCAGTCGCTCAGTCGTGTCTGACTCTTTGCAACCCCATGAATCTCAGCACACCGGGCCTCCCTGTCCATCACCAACTCTCGGAGTTCACTCAAACCCATGTCCATCGAGTCAGTGATGCCATCCAGCCATCTCATCCTCAGTCGTCCCCTTCTCCTACTGCCCCCAGTCCCTCCCAGCATCAGGGTCTTTTCCAATGAGTCAACTCTTTGCATGAGGTGGCTAAAGTACTGGAGTTTCAGCTTCAGCATCAGTCCTTCCAATAAGTACCCAGGACTGATCTCCTTTAGAATGGACTGGTTGGATCTCCTTGTGGTCCAAGGGACTCTCAAGAGTCTTCTCCAACACCACAGTTCAAAAACATCAATCCTTAGGTGCTCAGCTTTCTTCACAGTCCAACTCTCACATCCGTACATGACCACTAGAAAAACCAGAGCTTTGACTAAATGGACCTTTGTTGGCAAAGTAATGTCTCTGCTTTTGAATATGCTGTCTAGGTTGGTCATAACTTTCCTTCTAAGGAGTAAATGTCTTTTAATTTCATGGCTGCAGTCACCATCTGCAGTGATTTGGGAGCCCAAAACAATAAAGTCTGATACTGTTTCCACTGTTTCCCCATCTATTTCCCATGAAGTGATGGGACCAGATGCCATGATCTTCGTTTTCTGAATGTTGAGCTTTAAGCCAACTTTTTCACTCTCCTCTTTCACTTTCAAGAGGCTTTTGAGTTCTTCACTTTCTGCCATAAGGGTAGTGTCATCTGCATATCTGAGGTTACTGAGATTTCTCCCAGCAATCTTGATTCCAGCTTGTGCTTCTTCCAGCCCAGCGTTTCTCATGATGTACTCTGCATAGAAATTAATAAGCAGGGTGACAATATACAGCCTTGACTTACTCCTTTTCCTATTTGGAACCACTCTGTTGTTCCATGTCCAGTTCTAACTGTTGCTTCCTGACCTGCATATAGGTTTCTCAAGAGGCAGGTCAGGTGGTCTGGTATTCCCATTTCTTTCAGAATTTTCCAGTTTATTGTGATCCACATAGCCAAAATTAAAAAAATAGAAAACTATGTTTTTTTCCTTGTGGTGAGAAAGATTAGGATTTACTCTCCTAATAACTTTCATGTATAACATATAGCAGTGGTTGTTATATTTATCATGTCATACATTATATCCCTAGTGCTGATTTATCTTACATTTGGAACTTTATACTTTTTTAATGTCTTCATCCAATTCTACTCCCAAGCCCCCACGTCTGGTAAACACAAATCTAATCTCTTTTTCCATGAGTCTGGTTGGTTGTTTTTGAGGAAAATTGACCTACAACACTATGTTAGTTCCTGGGACATGGGATAGTGTATTTCTATACATTTTCCTATTCTAGATATTTCTATGTATTTCAAAATGATTGCCATGATAAGGCTAGCTACCACTCTCCCAATATATTTTTAAAATAAACATTTATTATGGTATGTAAATATTGCTCACAACCTGAAAGAGCCTGTTAATCGCTCAGTCGTTCTGACTCTTTGCCACCTCCGTGGACTACAGCCCACCAGGTTCCTCTGTTCATGGAATTCTCCAGGCAAGAATTGCCATTTCCTCCTCCAGGGTATCTTCTCAACCCAGGGATCAAACCTGGGTATCTTGAACTGCAAGCAGTTTCTTTACCATCTGAACCACCAAGTAAGCCCTGAAAACCCTGCTGCTGCTGTTGCTGTTGCTGCTAAGTCGCTTCAGTCATGTCCGACTCTGTGCGACCCCGTAAATGGCAGCCCACCAGGCTCCCCCGTCCCTGGGATTCTCCAGGCAAGAATATTGGAGTGGGTTGCCATTTCCTTCTCCAATGCATGAAAGTGAAAAGTGAAAGTGAAGTCACTCAGCGTGTCCGACTCTTAGCAACCCCACGGACTGCAGCCTACCAGGCTCCTCCATCCATGGGATTTTCCAGGCAGGAGTACAGGAGTGGGGTGCCATTGCCTTCTCCAGAAAACCCTGAGGAGAAGCTAAACATTTGATAGGAAGCATCTTATGGCATCCTTGCATTTGACAGAAGCAAGCATTTTAGGATCCCCTTTCCACTGTCATCACAGGACACAATAAACCACTTTATTCCCACTCCTTCCCTCTTTGGCCACTATAAGTTTTTTTTTTTTTTTGTCTTCATATAATTGTCTTTAGTTACTTTTGGCTGTGCTGGATCTTCGCTGCTGCTCGAAGGCTTTGTCTAGTCGCAGTGAGTTGCAGCCACACTCCAGTTGCAGTGTGCAGCTTCTCCCTGCAGTGGCTTCTCCTGTTGCAGAGCATGGGCTCTAGTTTTGTGAACTTCAGTAGTTGTGGCAAGAAGGCCCTAGAGCACGTGGGCTCAGTAGGTGTGGCACATAAGCTTAGTTGCCTCTCGGCATATGGGATCTTAGTTCCTGGACCAGGGATCGAACCCATGTCCCCTGCATTGGCAGATGGATTCTAACCACTGGACCACCAGGGAAGTCCCACCGAGGAGAAAGACTTTTCAAAATGCAAATACTTCTTTCTATACAATCCCCTCTTTTTAAAAAATTCTTGGCTTGACTGGTAAAGAGTGCATGTCCTCCTGTTTGAATTTGGTGCCTTGATTCTCATTCTTAAAGGGAAGAGTGTTTTCTTGGGGAAAGCACAATATGTATGTGTCGCGAAGACCTCTACCCTTTTTTATTGACAGCCCCAACTGCCTTCAGAATTTGTTGTATATTTCTTTAGTAAGTGGTCGGTTCAGATGAATACACTTCTTTATGAATTACCCAATCCGGTAAACAGTGAACTCTTCAGAAGCACTGGCAATCACCGGAGGCAGGGCTTTGTGGGGAAAGAGGTGGATGAGCAAAGGTTTCAGAGCTGTTTGAAGGACACAGAAGCCTTCAGCACCGGGAGCACTATGGCCTGGAATTCAACCATAGCCCTTATCACAGGCCAATGCCACAGAATCTATTTATCTATTATGTTTTATGCTTGTTCTCTACCTCTATGTGCTAAAATAAAGAAACCCTCCGAAGCCAGGAAATCTTCGTTTTTGTTCATAGACTGCGGTGCCTGCTCCATGGCACTCATTCAATTAAAATTTATTGAATGAATGAATGAACTTGTTCATGAATGAATGAATGAACTTGTTCATGCATGTAATTAATGTAATAATGCCATTGATTGCCCACCTAAAAATGGCTAAAGTAGTCAATTTTATATTGTGTATATTGTGTCACTTAAAAAATGTTTAACAAAGTCATCTGACATGAGTAGTCCTGGGTCTTTCATATACAGCTGACCTTGAACAACACGGGTTTGAACTCTGCAGTCCCACTCATATGCAGATTTTTGTTTCGATAGTAAATACTACAGTGCTATGTGATCTGCTGTTGGTTGAATGAACTGTGGATCTGGAGGGCCTTATAGGTGGATTTGCAACTACAAGGAGGGTCGGCCACCCAACCCTCTTCCCCACCCCTCACATTGTTCAAGGCTCAACTGCATTTGAAATTACCACAGTATAACAGTTCTACTAAGGAATCAATCCAGACTAGTTCCTCATTCCAAGAAATAATGGAGGATCAGTCAGTTTCAAAGCAACTTGACTCAAGTTTTTTCTTTTTCATCCTACTAATCATGAAATTTCTTTCTTTAAAATTATTTATTTGATTGATTTTTGGCTGCGCTGGGTCTTCACTGCTGCTCAGGCTTTTCTCTAGTTGCAGCGAGTGGGAGCTACCCCCTAGTTGTGGTGCGCGGGCATTGTGGTGGCTTCTCTTGTTGCAGAGCACAAGCTTAGAGTGCTCGGGGTTCAGCAGTTGCAGCTCGCATGCTCTAGAGCACAGGCCCAGTAGTTGTGGCCTTAGTTGTTCTCCTGCATGTGAGATCTCCCCAGTCCAGAAATTTAACTTGTGTCTCCTCCTTTGGAGGTGGATTCTTTACCACTGAGCTACTAGGGAAGCCAGACTCAGGTTTTAAGTTTTTAGTTTTATTGGGAGTTGGGGGCTGTGTGTGAAGAATGAAGAATAGCAACCCCTTTTTGGTTATAATCTTTTCTTGACATCCTTCCTCCTGACACACACCTCACTATCATTCCACCAGAGAGTTGAAGAATGGAGTCTTTGAACCCTAAAATTAATGATAGAATAGTTTTGCTTTCCCCATTTCACATGGGGAAAGGCAGGAATTCAAATTTAAATGTGAATTCACATTTTCTGCCAGGATTCTTGGTCATCCACCTTCAGTTGAGTACTAGGGTGCTATGGCAAAAGGGAATTAGAAACTGCCTGGTTGGAAAGTATTGCACGTGCTTCTTCTGTTCTCAGATCCTTCTCCCCCAATAGTGAAGAGCCCATGCTTGCCAGTGATGAGGTCTAAAAAGCACAGAATCAAGAATTACAGTTCAGGGAAGTTCTGTGAGCTAGACTGGACAGGGAAGATGCACCTACATTAACGGTCCACTCTGGGCAGTTTGCTGCTTTAGTGTTCACAAAATGCTTTGCAATCTGCAGATAAACGTGCAGCCTCTGCGAAGTGCAACGTGCAAATGGCTCCTGGTAAAATCCTTAAGGATCAAAGCGATTTTCTCTCTGTCCTTCAAACCATCTAGTTTACTTTTTAAATTTGAATGCTTTCATACAAGTTGTGATGATGACATGAGTGTGAATATACCATGACCCTTTTGAAAAGATCCTGACTTAGAAAAGTCTTCACCCCAACTCTGACTCTTCTCTGAGGCTTGGGAAGAAAAGAAAGAATGAAAGGATGCTCATTCATATAAGACTTTGAAAGTATATTGGGCACTCAGTTAAGAATACTCTATTAAATTTGACACCTAACTCAATAACTGAAGAAATAGTAATGAAAGAGATTTTGTAAAAGGTAGAAATGATGAATGCCAAGTCCCATCATTTACAAATTTTCTGCCTTCCATGCAAATATGGATTCAGTGAAGAAGCAATGAACAGATCTGGGTACTGTTTTAAGTGTTTTTACACATTTATCTCATTTAACTTACAGCCGTATCTACTCATATCTATGTAGATTAGGAAATTGTGATTCTTTTCTTGAGGCAAATGATTTGGCTTTCAACTAAGACATTTTCTCTCTCTCCTTCACTCCCATTTTTTCTTTTATGAATTATAGAAACAAGCTATTCTTACTTTATCTTAATGTTATGCTTCTAAGACTCAGATACATGTTTTAGGATTGTTAACAAGTAGAAAAAGTATGTTTGTGTTATAAGGTTAATTATATCAAACACTGAGCCAATATTTTTAATAACTATATTTTATTATAACTATACATTTTAGTTAAAATATCACTACTGTATTTAGTTTAATTGTATGCTTTGATTCTGAATTGCAATAACAAATGCTGAGTTCGAGCTAAAACTGTCACGGAAGTGGGTAGGAAAGTTGCAAAGAATGTCAGGATAAGTACTGTTTGGTGGGAATCGAGCTTTTAGAAGAATGGAATATTTGACTTGCCCCTCATTCCCAACAAGCTCAAGGCACATTTTCTAACTCTCATTTAGGTCAGAAGTGTCAATGAACACAGTGGCCGTATGCAGATTATTTCAGAACATAACCTTGATTGATGTTAGCAGTGTATTATTAACCATTTTCATTCTAAGCAAAACAATTTAGCAAAATAAATGTAGATAAAGATAATTTTTAAAGTGTTATACTAAATAATACATAGGTCACTGCTATATGACTTATTCAATAATATAACCCCACTTAAAAACTTATGTACACTCCCCTTTGTGTAGAGACTATTTATTATTGCAGTTCCCACTCCAGTGAACATAATAAATAACTGTGGAGTTATTAGAAGTTATTGATCAGTACCCCTGGAGGTATAGATAAATAGATAAGTTTCAGGAGAAGATAGAGGATTCTGTGTATATGAGCTATAAGAAATAGAAATTTATTAGAGTGAAAAATCTGGAGAATGAATATCTGAATTTAAGAATCTGTTCTAACACTTAATAACTGTATGACCTTGAGGAAATTCATTTTCAATTGTAACACAAGGAGAAAAATATTACTTGCCTTCCAGCAGTGCTGTGATGTTTTGAGAATAAGTGATAAGGAAAAACATTTTTTAAAGCTAAAACAGCATAGATAAGTTATAATAATAAATACTTCTAGCAAGATTCAGACTTTTGTTTCCATTACAATTTTTATCTAAAAATAAGTTGCCAAATACTCATTTAAGAAATCAGAAAAGTAAATATATGAAAAAAAATATCCATAGTCCTGCGATCCTTCTTCACCTTCAAGTCTTGCTCAAATATCACTTTTTCGGTGAAGCTTTTCAGGACATTGGGTTTAAAATTGTTGCACGACCATCTCTACACACATGAACACTGTGCACTCACTGACTAGCATTTCGGGTCATGGGACCCACTATTTATTTATCTGTGCACGGCCTATATCCCTCAGGAATGTGAGCTACATAAAGTTAAGGACTTTTCTCACTTTGTTCACTGTTGTATCCCATTGTCGTCTCTAGTCCCTGTTCCCTGTCAGTATTCAATAGATATTTGTTTAAAAAAAAATCAACAAATCCAAACACAAGTACTATAAACACTTAGATGTGTTTCTGGCAGTGTTTTTAAATTTTAAATTCAGCGAGTGTTGTTATTTTTAATATACAGCATATAAGTAACATTTATTGAATGCCAGATACTGTGCTAAGGATTTTGCCTACTATTTTTCCTTGTTTTTTTTTTTTTTTTAACCTATTGTTTTTAAATTTACTCTGTCAACAACCCTGAGTGATATTATCCCTGATTTACAAGTGAGAGAACCAAAGGCTCAAAGCATTAGGCAATTTTGTTCATCATCAAACTTTCAGTAAATTAAAACTGGATACAAACCAGTGTGTGACTTTCACAGCATCATTGTGCTCTGGAGTTGTACTCTTGCTGTGTTTTTATTTGTATCCATCTTTTTCTACTTCCTTTTATGTCCTAAGTATTTCCTCTGTTATCACGTTTCATTTCCTACTTCAATGGCCGAAGCTAACTGTATATGAGGCTCAGGAGACAGCAGTAAAATGTGGTGGCTGAAGGTCATATCTATCCTTAAGTGTTTAGTTCTGAGCTTTACCTAAAAAATCATATTTAATCTCTGTTTTTGCCCAGAAGCCCCTCCCTACTCCTGTCTACTTACATTTGTATTAGCTGGGATTCCTGGACTCAACCTATCTGCTCAAGCATTTTGCTTTTTAGGGGGGGATTTATGAGAGAACACTGGATTGACTCAGATTTGAAGCTGAATAGCTAAGCCTTGGAAAGCTGTCAGTTGGACCCTGGCCATCAGGGCTCCCTCCCCATCTCCTGCCTCTTAGCGCTTTGCTCTCTGACCAGCTTCCTCCATGGGAGTACAAGACATAGCTGCCTTGGATGGACATCCTTGCAGCTCTTTGACCAAAGAAAATAGGAATATCTTTCTCCAACTCAAGTTTAAAAGATATTGGTAACAAGGCACTGGTTGAACTGGTTGGGACCCTGTGCCTATCCAGGGATGGACCGATGTGCCCAGGGGAAGGGAGAACAGAAACTGACTCAGCTTGGGCTATGTGCCCTTTCTCTGAAGCACTTCACAGTTAGTAGCCCTGACATGATTTTAAGGATCATTTCCCACCCAAAAATGTCTGTTCTGAACAAAATATTGAAAGTTCTACTGTAGAACCAGATCAAACGCCATCATCTTCCCTAACCACTTGAGGCCTCATTCACTCTTAGTGAAGAAAAATTCATGGAACACCTACCACGTGGTAGGCACCGCTATGTTCATTTGATCAGTCAACAAGGTTTATTCTCAAGTACCATATATTAATGCATATATATGAAATTTGAAAAAATTGGTGTAAGATGATCTTATTTACAAAGCAGAAGTAGAGACACAAATCTAGGGAACAAATGTATGGATACTAAGGGGGAAAGGGAGGGAAGGGATGAACTGGAAGATTGGGATTGGCATATATACACTACTAATACTATGATAAAATAGATAACAAATGAGAAGCTACTGTTCAGCACAGGAAAGTCTGCTCAGTGCTCTGTGGTGACCTAAATGGGAAGGAAATCCAAAAAAGAGGGGATATTTGTATATGTTTAGCTGATTCACTTTGCTGTACAGTAGAAACTAACACAACATTATGAAGCAACTATACTCCAATAAAAAAAAAAAACAAATAAACAAAAAAAAAACCCACAAAGTTGATTCAGAGCCTCCTATGCCAGGCATCTTGCTAAGTTGCTGGGGACTCAACAGTGAGTCTCTACCCTCTAGAACTTACACCCTACTGGCCCAACAGTCAATAAACAAGCAGATAAATGACACAGTCATAGACTGTGAGAAGTCATAAACAGGGTGCCGTAAGAGTCTAATGAAGGTAGCTATGGGGAAGGGGTCTGCAGAGCTGATAATAGAACAACTACCCAGCTCACAGAGGCTGAGCCCATGAAGGTCTGCTAAACTGAAAGAGAAACTAGAAAAAGGAATGTCTAGCTTAGGGTAAAAATAAAGGAAATTTTCTGAAACTGCTGGTTAAAGGAGGTCATACTCCCTTAGGAGTTTTGGAAAAAGCACATCATTTAGCAGTCATTAAGAAAAAATGTGTGACCCTAGGAACTGTAAAGTTCACAAGACTTCAATACACATTTCAAAACAAGCCCAAGAAATAACAATCAAATATGTCATTGCTATACAACTCATTCAAAAACAAATCCACAACAAAAGGAGAAAAGAAAAAAAAAGTTGTTTCAGAGTTCACTTACCTAAGCACCAAAGAGCGACAAGGCTCCTCTCAAAATCCCCATGGCATGCTTATTTCTTTAAAATGACTCCACCGCTCCACCCCATTCATTTGTTTGCTTATATGCGTAACAGATATGTAAAAAGAATTAAGGTTTGTATTTTGAGATTGCTCTTGATACAATATCAAGCCACATAGTGCCATGGACTTGCCCTCATGCTCTCATGCATAAAAGCAGCATCATACGGAAAAGGTATGAGTTTATGTCAGAAAGAGCTATGTCCCAATTCTAAGTGGTTCTACCACTTATTAGCTGTATGACTTTGAGCGTCTTATTTAACCTTTCCAGACCTCATTTTTCATTTGTAAAGTGGAGATAACAATAATAACTTCATGGGGGTGTTCTGAACTTTTTATTAAATGAGATCTATGGTGCTAAGCAGTATGTGAATCAGAGTAGGCATTCAATAGATGGTTTTTTGTTTATTTTTTTAAGATTCAGTTTCTGATTAGGCCTGGACAAGACACAATATCATTTTGACTACTCTTGTATTCTATGAAAAAATTAATTTAGTGTATTTTCTTTGTTTGCTAGTGATTCAGACCACATCAGAAATATTAGTTAGATAACAGCTACTATTTCATTAATATGTCAGGAATAATTGGAACAGATCCAGGTAGGAAATAAGAACATTAGCAATGCTTTTTTTTTTGGTTCCTTCTGCTATACACCAGAATAGACAAGGGATTAGTTTAACTATTCATGTGTGAATGGGAGACCCAAAGAACATTCAATCAAAGCAGCCTTTACAGGTTAGAGGAACCTTGGCCATCCCTATGAAAACTCTTGCCTCCCTATGTGTTCTGCTCATTCTTGAATCCACAATCTGGCCCAAGGTGCTCTCATTACTCACTCCATCTGCTATCATTGCTCTGGTTTTAAGGAAAGGGAGTTCATAGTTCTTTTGTTACATCAGCAAACAACACTTACTCTGGAATGTCTTAAGTTCTTATCATCCTTTTATAAATACCTCCAAATCTCCCTTAAATCACACTACCTCCGACATGGAAACCTTGTATATTACAGTTAGCTAGTCCAGGTCCATTAAAGGAGAAATCTTGCTGGAAGCGATGAGACAATTCTTTAAGACACAGTCAAGTCCTTATGGGTAACTCTAATCTTAAGAAAGGTTTTCATTCAACAGTTCACAGAGGTTATCTCTTAAGAGTAGAAATAGAGGAAGGTGAGTAGTAGAGAAGGGAAGAGAAAGAAAGAGGGAAATTTTTCATTTCATTCCCTTAAATTTGGTCAAAATCATTTCTAGAATTACATGGAATAAATCTAATGCTGCCTCCAAACGACACTTTCAAACGTTCAAAGGCAACTACTTGCTCTTTCTTTGTCTTCTCTTTTTCAAGCTAAGGACTCCTAGTCCTTTAAATGTTCCTCACGTGATAGAGTGTGTACCTTTGTTGGTTATTCCTGCAGCATTAATGTCCTCTTCCCTTTTTCCACCAGCCCTGATTTCCAAGTGGGACTCCCTGTGGTACTGGATAAGCTGATCCCCTCCCTGCTCCAAGGGTGGAGTTCATGGCCAGGGCTAACACTCCATTCTCCTGGCCACAGTGATAGCCACAGGGATGGGCATCTGACTTAAGCCAGTCAAGTTAGAGTAAATCTCAAGACATTAATGCATTGGTTCTAAGGTGTGAGATGGGGGTAAGTGTTCTTGGGGCCTTGGGAATATTGACATCTGTCTTAGACCATGAAAGGAAGGGCCTATACCCAAAATGGTGTAGGTGCCAACATCCAAAAAGGAGATAGAAAAATCTGAGTTCTGGTTGCATCAGGTGAACCTATAGAAAAGCCTTGCCTTAGAATAATTTTACTTCACAATTTTGTGGTTTCAGTTGCATGTGTCAAATTCTTACTTTTGCTTAGCTCAGTTTGATTCTAGTGTTTTGTTCCCTGTAACTAAATATACCCTGACTGATACAGTGAGATGGTGTTTTTATGGTTGCCTTCTCTTGGACAAGCTCCAGATTGTCAATGACCCTCTTCCAAGAGTCCCAGAAGAAAAACCTATTATTCTAGATGGAGTCTGACTAGTACAGGTCAGAGGGGGCCTCGCATGAGACTGGAGTAGAATGTAGTATTGTTAATAACTCAATCTGAGACTGGCATTGGAATTTTGAGCATCCCAATTCCAATTACTCTCACCAGTAAACTACCTATTTTCCCAAATAATTTACCCAAGTGTAACCTAAACCCTAAACACCAGGCCCTTGTAAGAAAAAAGAGAAAAGTGATTTCAGAATATACTTTCTACCTCTTCCTTCCCTAAAGAAAGGCCCAATCTCTGCTGGTTCTGCTTTAGCTTTCAAAATAGAATCACCAACTCCATTCTTCAATTTTGTCACATACAGGTTAAAAAAAAACCTGCAGGTTTTCAAGTATAATCACTATACCTGAATACTTGCTAAGCAAAGTGACTACAGTATTCTGCAACCATGTGAAATGATTGCTCCCTAATTACAATGAGCTCCAGGGGGTTTCATCTAGGAAAGAAGACAGGTGACCTGTCCCCAAGAGGCCTCTGGGTGGATATTTCCCTGGTAACTACACAAAGGTCCGGGTTTGGATCTCAGCTGGGAAAGTTCACAAACTAGATTTTCCAAGTGTATCCCCAGAGGTGCAGACTCAATGATAAAATCACACAGTGTGGATGTATAAATCATAATACCAAGGCATTCATTTTTAATTGGAGATGAGCTTTTGTAGCAGGAAACAGATGACCTTAATCTCATTCAGAATACCACACCCTCTTTCCTGAGGACACATACCTGAAAAGTTGGGTTAGTAATCAAGACACTTTCTGGGTGAGGATGGAATTAAGAGAAGTTGATTGTCTTGAGGACTTTTTCACTACTTAGGTCATGGTTGACCCTGATCAAATATACCCTTACATGGTTACATGGGGGAAACATATCTATCTAGGGGCCAGAAGGACTATGACGTGGATCCATATTGCCAAATTGTTCTTTGCAAAACAACAACAGTTAATGTTTATACATGGTGCTTACCCTGTGGTCCATCACTGTTCCAGACTTCTTATCGATTAACTAACTTAATCTTTATAATGAAACTTTGAGACTTTTGTTATCAGCTTCAATTTACAGATGGCAACCCTGAGTCACAATGGGGTGAATAATTCGCTAAAAGCTGCCTTGTTAACTAGGTGGGAAAGCTAGATCCCCAGGTTGCCTGGCTCCAGAGTCCATGCTTTAAATAGTTATGCTACACTACCCCCTCCCTTTTTTTTGGCTCTGCGGGTCTTCATTGCAGTGCGAGGGGGCTTCTGTGGTTGCAGCACACGGGCTTAGTAGTTGTGGCCTGAGGGCTTAGTTACCCCATGGCATATGGGATATTAGTTCCCTGACCAGGGATTGAACCAGCGTCCCCTGCACTGGGAGGCAAATTCTTAACCACTGGACCACCAAAGAAGTCCCTACACTGCTTCTTGAACACTGTGTTCTTTTATGCTACACCCTACATGCTACATGGGTTACTTCATAACCTATTTGACACCATTCTCTATAAATCTGATTCCTTATAATATCGTGTTTCTGAAATATTTTTCTTAAAAAGTATATATGCATGTGTTAGTGCTAGTCCCTCAGTCGTGTCCAACTATTTGCAACCCCTTGGACTGTAGCCCACCGGCTCTTCTGTCCTTGAAATTCTCTAGCCAAGAACACTGGAGTGGGTTGCCATTCCCTTCTCCAGGGGATCTTCCTGACTTAGGAATCGAACCCAGGTCTCTTGTATTGCAGGTAGAATCTTTACCGTCTGAGCCACCGGGGAAGCCCAATATATGTATATACATATATTGTATGTGTATATATGTACATATGAAGCCTAATATGAGTGTGTGTATATATATACATATACAATATGTGTATATATAGACATATGTATATAGAGAAATTTTAAAGAAAAATAGCATATACCATATGTGTGGTGTATGTGTATAAAATCCTTACTGCTGCCTGCATATATACCAACAAATATGAGCAAAACCATGCTCATATGGGCAGTTGGCCAGGAGGATAGGAACTTTGTTATACTGAACTAGACAGCATGATGATAGCTGTTAAAATAGCATTCTGCCTATACTTAATCCTTCTCCAAAAAAGGAAATATTTAGTTTCATGGAGGTATTTAATAGTTACAGCAAGAAACACTAGAAAGGAACGAGGAACATGTATTGGCCTTGTGCTAGAAAGTGATGCTACAGTCAGAGGCAGCCCCTCCTGAATAAGGCTTGAGGCAGCGCACCCTCCGTCACTCGGATTGCCACAAAAGGCCCTGGTCAGGGCTGGATTTTACTAAGCTAGTCACATCCTTGTTTCAAAGGGATTATTTAAAAACAGCTACAATTTTAAGAAAGATTCCCTTGTTACTTCTTTTTTTAAAATCTAGTATTTTTAAAAAATAGATTAAAAATTCATATGATTCCAAAACCCAAATGTACAAAAGTTATAGTAAAAAAAAAAAAAAAGAATGTCTCTTCTATGCCTAAACCCCTGAAACTTGGTTCCCCTCTTGGGAGGCAATTATCGGTTCTTTATTTATCTTTCCAGAGGTATTCTATTATCATTTTCTTTTACTGTCACATTTTCCCCCATGGGGACGTTATTGGAAACTTTATCTTATTTTTGCCATGGTTTCCTCTCTTTCTTTCCTGTCTCTTTTTACAGAGGACAAGGTTGACCTTCCCTGGGGACCTTCTTCAAAATGTCAACTTCTTGTTGATGGATATTGGTTTCATCCTGTTTCCAACTCCAGTTTCTGCTCTGGTTAGGAGTCAGTTTGTGTGTGACAGCTGGTGGTCCCAGGCACCTTCTGATGAATGATGGATGGGACCAGGAGGAACAACCCTTCCCTAATATTATTAATTGCGAGATTTTTGCAAGCTCAAAATTCTAAGAACTGACAGTTGCCTCCAACTGTTACCAGCTGTTAATTTGGCTGAAATGGTGGGGATCCAATTCCCCTTCAGCAAATACTCTGGGACAACGGCTAGCTTACTATATATCTTCTTTTATACCCTCTGTGACACTCAATTCTGAATTATTTAAGCCTAAAAATAGTATCCTAAACCTATTCCAGAGTGCCCATATCTACCACTGACCATGTAACCCTGCAAGAGTAACTTACCTTGGTCCTGGGTTCCCCATTCATACAATAAGGGAACTAGGTGCATTGATCTGCCTGCTTCCAGCCCTAAAAATCTTCAGACATAAGAATAGGATGAGATGTTCAATGGTTAATGTTGCAGCAATCTTTCCTCTTTCCCTCAAAGCATCTGACATTGAAGGAGTGAAGAATCTGGTTGTGATCTTGAAGCAACACCCAGTGTGTACTTGAGCAATTTTAGAGCAAATCTGCTCTTGGCTTCCATGGTCTTGCAGGGTTTAAGAACTGCTTTGTTTCACAGCTGCAAAATAATTCTCTCCTAATCCCATATACTAGCGAGTAATTTTTCTTTCTCATTTTAAGTTATTATGAAAACATGGGATTTCCCTGGCAGTCCAGTGGTCCAATGTAGGGGGCTTGGTTTCAATCCTTGGTCACAGGGTGTGGCCAAAAATTTTTAAAAATAAATGAAATAAAATTTTAAAAAGTTATTATGAAAACAAGCATTAATTATTTTTAAGTATAGAAAAGCAGTAGAAAGAAAGCAATCCGCCCTTTTAATCTCCTGTGCTTGTCCAGGTAATCTATAATTCTCACCCAATTTGAAAGTTTAGTTTGAGTCATCAGAGCGACAGTTTTGAGGTATGCTTCATGAATTAAATTTTTCTATTTTTATTTATTTATTTGGCCACATCAGGTCATAGTTGCAGCATTCAAACTCTTAGTTGCAGCATTCAAACTCTTAGTTGCAGCATGTGGGATCCAGTTCCCTGACCAGGGATCGAAACCCTGCTCCCTGCATTGGGAGCGTTGAGTCTTAGCGACTCTGCCACTAGGGAAGTCCCATGCTTGGTGAATTAGATGCTTCTGTCTGAGAAGAGTAAGCCTGGTGACAAGGTTTTATGAGTGGAGTACATTGGGTGCCATATTTCTGTGTTCTGAAGTGGCATTTCATTGGGCACTCTAGGGTATCAGTTTCTTAGGACCCAGCTACAAAATCAAGGGGCTTCCCTGGCAGTTTGGTGGTACAGAATCCACCTGCCAATGCAGGAGACTTGGGTTTGATCCCTGGGATGGAAAGATCCCCCGGAGAAGGAAATGACAACCCACTCCAGTATTCTTGTCTGGGAAAATCCATGGACAGAGGAGCCCGGTGGGCTACAGTCCGTGGGGTTGCTACAAAGAGTCAGGCATGACTACCAACTAAACAGGCATCAAATTCTCAAGAGACTGATTTCTACCCAGACTGACAATACATCAAGGTGCACTGGAAAACGTACTTTCACTCAGGTCTGCTGTGTACACATCACCTCCCCCTTAGAAGGTACCTGGGGAAAATTTTTTCTGTCAGAAGATTTGATAAGCATGGAGTTAGTATAAGATAACGTATCCAGGCCCTGATAGATACGCTAAGAGAGAAAATTCCTCCTCTACAAAAGAGATTCCTAGTATGCAAGTGTCTCATCTTTGGCTCACTCATTGAGCAACCATTCCTCAAGCCCCCCAGCAGATATCCTGAAGCTATTACTGGTTAAGTTTCATGGCCCCTCACTTGGAAGGGTCGCCCCTCTTATGACCATGGGGGGTGTCTTCATAATAAGTGCATACATTCCTATGTTTCTGTAAAATTTGCAAAAGTAGGCAATTTAAATGTAAACAGTTAAAACTTCCATCTCCTGGCCCTCCTGCTTCTTCTCAGTCACAATTCCTCTGGAGTAGGGTGGCTTTGGAGTGGTCGTGGGTACTTTGGGGGTCTGATAAAGGAGTTGAGTTGGGGATGCATTTTGATTGGGTGTAGTGGCTTGCGATCACTTCTGTAAATAGTCATTTACAAGTCTGGTCTTCCAGTGTCAGAACAGCTATGGAATGCTTCTACTACACACTGAGCCAGCCCGCCCAGCAATAAGACTTGAAAGTGATGGACCAGAAGTCACATTACAATGCTAACATGTCTTATTGCAGCAGAAGTACATGGAGTGTGGAAGGAAAAGATGATTTGAAACAAACAGACAGAAGGTATGACGCTGAAGTTTTCTTGGCTGCCCCTCTCTTGGTTCAATGTGCCCTATCCCTTTTCTTCTAACACACCTGATACATCCTCTTCAAGGGACTTGAAATTTTTGCAAACCCCAGAAAGAGCCTTAGATGTCATGCTGCCTGGTAGATTTTGTCTAGAAAAAATCCCCAGGATAAGGAAACATGAAGGGGCCTGGGAACCTCTCAAAGCGGGGAGAAATGAAAAATACTGAGAATACAAATTAATATGAATTGAATATAGTGGCAATGGAGGAGTGAGAGTATTAAGGGAATGGGAGTGAATGGGAAAGGTGTGTGTGGGAGTGCTGGGAAGGGAGGACTTGGCAGACACTGGCAAATTCTTGCTCTCCATTTCCTTTTAGAGAAGTTGAACAGATTGTCCCCTTTCCAAGGCCTTCTTTTTGCAAAGTTCACTACGACTGCTTAGTTCAGACTTTATTAGGTACCATGGCTTTCCAGTTATGCCTCCCTGACATCATTCAGATTAAACGTGAGGGTTTTTAAATACTTGGCGAAATCTTTACTAAATATTGAGTGGATTAAAAAGAATAGTAAATTATAGATATATGTCAAGTACTCAATCTTCAATCGTAAGAAAACAAACTAACCTGTGAACCTCTCTCTACCCAATCTTCTCCCCTTCCTCCTTAGAGATAAGGACTATAATTTTGTAAATAGCATTTGTTTGCTTTCCTTTACAGTTTTATCACATGGATTCATTATTTACTGTTCAGTTGCCATGTTGTCTCTGACTCTTTCCAACCCTATGGACTGCAACAAGTCAGGCCTCCCTGTACTTTATTTCTCAGATTTTGCTCAAACTCATGTCCACTGAGTCAGTGACACCATCCAAACATCTCACACTCTGTCACCCTCTTCTCTTCCTGCCCTCAATCTTTCCCAGCATCAAGGTCTTTTTCAATGAGTCAGCTTTTCTCATCAGGCGGCCAAAGTTTTGGAGCTTCAGCATCAGTCCTTCCAATGAATATTCAGAGTTGATTTCCTTTAGCATTGACTGGTTGGATCTCCTTGCTGTCCAAGGAGCTCTCAAGAGTCTTCTCCAGCACCACAATTCAAAATCTTCATATCTTCAGCACTCAGCCTTTTTTATGGTCCAACTCTCACATCCATACATGACTACTGGAAAAACCATAGCTTTGCCTAATCAGACTTTCGTTGGCAAAGTGATGTCTCTGCTTTTTAAACACTGTGTAGGTTTATCATAGTTTTCCTTCCAAGGAGCAACCATCTTTTAATTTCATGGCTGCAGTTACCATCTGCAGTGATTTTATAGCCCAAGAAAATAAAATCTGTCGCTGCTTCCACTTTTTCCCTTTTATTTAACATGAAGTGACGGGATTGGATTGGATCTTAGTTATCTGAATGTTGTTTTAAGCCAGTTTTTGCACTCTCCTCTTTCACCCTCATCAAGAGGCTCATTAGTTCCTCTTCACTTTCTGCCATTAGAGTGATATCATCTTCATATCTGAGATTGTTAATATTTCTCCTGGCAATCTTGATTCCAGCTTGTGATTCATCCAGCTTGGCATTTCACATGATGTGCTCTGCATATAAGTTAAATAAGCAGGGTAACAATTAACAGCCTTGACATACTCCTTTCCCAATTTGGAACCAGTCAGTTGTTCCATGTCCAGTTCTAACTGTTGCTTCCTGACATGCATATAGGTTTCTCAGAAGGCAGGTAAGATAGTATTCCCATTTCTTTAAGAATTTTCCACAGTTTGTTGTGATCCACACAATCAAAAGCTTTAGCATAGTCAATGAAGCAGCTGCTTTCCTGGAATTCTCTTGCTTTTTCTATGATCCAACAGATGTTGGCAATTTAATCTCTGGTTCCTCTGCCTTTTCTAAATCCAGCATGTAGATCTGGAATTTCTCAGTTCACATAATGTTGAAACCTAGCTTGAAAGATTTTAAGCATTAGACTCTTTGGCATTGCCCTTATTTGGGATTGGAATACAAACTGACCTTTTCCAGTCCTGTGGTCACTGCTGAATTTTTCAAATATGCTGTCATATTCAGTGCAGCACTTTAAGAGCATCATCTTTTGTTAACTAATTAATCATTAACTTTTTCATAGATTCTTGGCCATATTTACCAGTTAGTTTGTTTCTTCCCAACCTTTATACTTTAATATTTTCCTTCTTATTCTGGTCAGGATCTCCTGGATGATGTTAAGTAGAGCACCCCGATCTTGTCCCTACCTAAAGAGAATGCTTTCAGTATGTCACCATTGGATATGATGACTGCTGTAGGGTTTTTGTTAGTGTTCTGTATCAGGCATTCATTACTGTGTAACAGACAATCTCAGTGTCTTAAAATGACAAGGATTTTATTATTTTTCATGATTCTATGGGTTGACTCTAGGGCAGGTGGCACTAGTAGTAAAGAACCCACCTGCCAGCGCAGGAGACATAAGAGACGCAGATTCGATCCCTGGGCTGGGAAGATCCCTCGGGAGGAGGACATGGCAACCCACTCCTTATTCCTGCCTGGAGAATCTCATGGACAGAGGAGCCTGGTAGGCTACAGTCCATAGGGTGGCACAGAGTCAGACGCGACTGAAGCGACTTCACACACACATGGGGCTCCATGAGGATGGCTTCTCTTTCTGTTCTAGGTAGTATCAGCAGGTCCGGATGCAACCTGGATGAGATCCAAGATGGCCTCACTACAGCTGAGATGGCTGGAAACCAGGGGCCTTTCTCTCCTCCTTGTCTTTCCAGGGCTTCTGTCTCTGGCTGGCTTTTTCTAGCAGGAGAGCATGACTTTCTTGATAGCTTAACTTGTCAAAGTATAACACTTATTGACACTTTCAATAACACAAGAACCTTTGAATATTCCATTTCTAATCACTCCTGGACTTATGTGCTATTATAGAAGTGTTTTTAGTCTATATGGATGAAAAAAAAGTTTTTTTTAATCATAGGAGAGTTACTTTACAATGGTGTGTTGGTTTCTGCTATACACCAGTTCGGGTGAGGTGATGAACATAGAGCCTGTCTATATTGTAGTTTAGATTTATGTTTACTCACAAATTTAACCCCTTTTTTGCTCTTAATCTCTTTTTGCATCTCAGACTTTCCACTGGGGATTATGCTACTTCTTCTTGAAGTATATTCTTTGCAATTTCCTTCAATAAATTGGCTGAATATCAATTCTTGAAAGAAAGTTTTTGCTAGTTATACAATTTTAGATTGTTTTTCTTTTCTCTCTCTCAATCCATTAAGATATTATTTTACCACTTTCTGACTTCCATTTCTATTGTTAAAATTAATTTCCATTCCTTTGAAGATAATATATTATCACTCATCTTCTTTTAAGATCTTCTATTTCACTTTTCTGTATTTCAATCACATTATATGTCTAAATATGATTTTAAAGAATTATTTATCCTGCTTAGGAGTCTTAAAAACGCATATCAAGGTATAATCAAGATTGAAATTAGAGATATAGTTGGGGATCTGATTGTGAAAATTTTTTTTTTTTTGATTGTGAAAGATTTTGAAAGTGATACTAAGGAGTTGAGTTTACTCTTCAAACCTGGTAGCTATGCACAGTATATAAAATTTTTGGAAAATATGTGTTCCCTTGCATATATTTAATATATATAATTTTCATCATAAGTTCATATAAGTTCATTTCTTGCTAATAAGAGAATATAATAAATATTTTATAAACTAAAATAAGGTGAGGATTGACTAAAATTGGAATATGTTTTATGGAATACTTGAATGTATCAATTTGATATCTATTTGGATATGATTATATACTATTTATGTGCTTAATGAATAAACTGTGCTAATTTAAAAATAAATCACAATTTTTACCCATCAGTTTTCTTAAATGTATCTTAAAATTTTTGTACTTTAAAATATCATGGTTTCATTTAAAAGAATAAGAATTACTTACCTATGCTGCTTCAGTTGTTCTGAATTTAAGCCATCATAATATGAGATCAACACTGTTCCTAACTTGAAGCTTTACCCTTGACAGAAATATGTGTAGGACACAAAAAGGCAGGAATGCTTTCATTAATCATTAAGGAAGGTTCCCTGAAACCCATTGTCATGGTAGTATAATCAGTCACACAAGAGGTCTAAACAAATTTTCAATAAACAAATTCTCAATGTCACAATCACTTTAGAGGATCACACACACACACACACACACACGCAAACAGACCTGGATGTCCTACATTTACTTTTGGAAAAGGATTCAGGCAGACAGGTTTTGCCCACAAATAGATTCTGCTTCAAGGGGAGAGGAAGTCCAGACCTTTTTCTTTGGCCAAGAAGGATGGGCAGAAGAGAAATCAGTCATAATTCTTCTATACTTTATTTGGAAGTAGGTTCAAATGACCTAATGGGCAGATCTTTCTCTCTTCTTGTAACAGTAAACAGGTAACTGGTGCAAGTTTGAAGTGAAACTTTGCATAACATATAACATCTTCAATTACAGCAATACTATGAAATTTGTCTTTTTAAAATTTTACTTGAGAATGGTAAATTAGAGTTATTTTAGTTATTTCTCTGTTTTTCTCTGAAAAGAGAGAAATATAAGAAACATGTAACTTTAGACCAATAGAGAAGAATTTGACCAAAGGTATGGTGGCTCAGATGGTAAAGCGTCTGCCTACAGTGTGGGAGACCTGGGTTCAATCCCTGGGTCGGGAAGATCTCCTGGAGAAGGAAATGGCAACCCACTCCAGTGTTCTTGCCTGGAAAAACCCATGGACAGAGAAGCCTGATAGGCTACAGTCCTAGGGTCGCAAAGAGTCAGACACGACTGAGCGACTTCACTTTCACTTTCATCTTAGAACAAGGTCTAATACATACACTGGCAACCCACTCCAGCACTCTTACCTGGAAAATCACATGGAAGGAGGAGCCTGGTAGGCTGCAGTCCATGGGGTCGTGAAGAGTCGGACACGACTGAGCGACTTCACTTTCTTTCACTTTTCACTTTCGTGCATTGGAGAAGGAAATGGCAACCCACTCCAGTGTTCTTGCCTGGAGAATCCCAGGGACGGCAGAGCCTGGTGGGCTGCTGTCTCTGGGGTCGCATAGAGTCGAACACGACTGAAGCGACTTAGCAGCAGCAGCAATACATAGTTTATGGTTAAGTGTTAATTATCCTCAGTACACACTGTATGCTTGATAATGTACTAACCATTAAGCAGTTAGAGGAGGTATTGAACAGGGATTAAGGGCACAAGTACAAAGCTAAATTGCCTGGGTTCAAATCCCCTAATTATCTCGGTGAACTTGATAATTTTCAAAACTTCTCCAGGCCTCAGTTTCCTCAACAATAATATCAGGTTAAAGTGTTATCTATCTTGGATGACTGTTTTGAGAATTAAGTGAATGCCCCCGTTTCCTTGGCTGTAAAATGATCTTTTGCTCACAGGACAGTTATAGGGATACAATGAGTTGTATGTGTGTGGTGTTTAGCACAAGGACCTGCCTTATGGTACGACTTCAATAATGTGTTCCATTTAGCAAGTAGGAAATAAATCTGCCTTAACAATACAAAACTAAATGCTTATTTTACTTTCCTTATTTTACTTCCCATATTACAGCTGGGAATTTGAGGATTTAACACACAAATTGAATATGCTGAAAGAGAAAAAGACAAAGCATTAACTTTAAAGAGGAAAGTCCCTAGACATCTTTGTATTCCATTGTACAAATTACATATTAAATATAATGGGAAAGGATAGCAAAGATACACAAAGATAAACGATTCTCTAATTTTTAAGTAAAGCATATCTCGATTTTAGTTCTTAGTTCAACTAAGAAATGTAATGCCATTATAGAAATGTAATGGCAAAACAAGTTCTCCATTTTATCTTATATTAGTTCTCTGGTTTAGCTCTAACTTGTTGAGAGTAAGCATGTTATGGCAAGATACTAAATCTCCTATAAAATCTAATGTGGTTTTTTTTTGTGTGTGCGTGTGTAATCATAATTTTTTAAGTTACATATTCTAGATTCTAAATGACACTAACCCAAGTTAATGTAGCATTAAAACATCCAGATCAAAAAATAAAGGAAGCTGTCAGTTATCTATATTTCAGTGTTCAAAGGAATTGAACATTTAGAAACGTTTCTATGATTGACTGAATTTTTTACTTTTTATTTAGACTTTTTTCTTCTTTTTTTTATTGGCCATGCCACAAGGCCTATGGATCTTAGTTCCCTGACCAGAGATTGGACCAAGGCCCTTAGCAATGAAAGCACAGAGTCCTGACCACTGGACCACCAGGGATTTCCCTATTTAGACATTTATCAAATCAAGAAGGCATATACTATATAAACAAAGCATTCAAACGCTAGTTCTGTGGTTTTAATTTATCAAATGTAAGCTGTTTTTTCTCTTTAATTTCCCTAATTTTCATGCTAGAGATAACTTGAACATTAGAGTGAACAGCTATAGTTTTCAACTGCTCAAAGCCACTCATTCTTTGGAGAACTGTCCCTTTGTACTTTATTAGAGCTTGGGATGGGGGGAGCTGTCATCTGCCACCCACTCTCCCCTACCATGCTGACAAATAAATAAATTAGCCCTGGATACAGGTATATGTATGGCTGAGTTCCTTTTCTGTTCACCTGAAACTGTCACAACATTGTTAATCAGCTATACCCCAATATATAAAAGAATAAGAAATGACAGAGGTCACATAACACCTAGGTTTAGGATCAATCTGTTAACAGCCATAAATATAAGTTATAAACACTAATAACCCACTGTAATCTGACAAGAAGTAGGCCAATTTTTTGAAATTATTGAAATTATTTGAAATAAATTAGCCCTGGCTAATCAAAATGGTCCACCTTTCCAGGTAAAGTGATTGGTTCAGGGGTAGACGCACAACCCAAGAGGAACCAGTCAGAGTCCTTCCCTGGGACTTTTCAGCCAGAGCTGGAGGGCAAACCTGCTGTCATTTCTAGACCTGTGGGCTGAAAGGATGTGCATCTGGAGTGCTACCTTCTCATCTGTAGAAGTAGGTGAATTCAACAAACCAATACAAGATGATCTGGGAGATGGAAGGAGGGGGCTTGATTATATAGCTTGGCCCCTAGATTTAACTCTTGTCTGGCATCATGTCCTCACACCCCCACATGTGTGGGTGTGTTTTAAAGATAACTTGAGTTTATAGCACTTACAACTGGAGGAGTCCTGTAAGTACAGACATTTTTCTAATTTATTCATAGATGCAATCATTCACCATGAAAGTGAATATATTATAATGAAATACATTAAAAATGTGGTCTATGTGTCACTTGAACCCGGCTAGTATAACACATGGTTGGGGCATAGTCTCTGGAGTCACCTTCAGTTCAGTTCAGTTCAGTTCAGTCACTCAGTCGTGTCCAACTCTTTGCAACCCCATGAATCGCAGCACACCAGGCCTCCCTGTCCATCACCAACTCCTGGAGTTCACTCGGACTCACGTCCATTGAGTCCACGATGCCATCCAGCCATCTCATCCTCTGTCGTCCCCTTCTCCTCCTGCCTGCAATCTCTCCCAGCATCAGAGTCTTTTCCAATGAGTCAGCTCCTCGCATGAGGTGGCCAGAGCACTGGAGTGTCAGCTTTAGCATCATTCTTTCCAAAGAAATCCCAGGGCTGATCTCCTTCAGAATGGACTGGTTGGATCTCCTTACCTGCCTGCAAAACTAAGCATCACCTAGGGCTGAGAAGGGCTACCCTCCTGGAGGGCACACAGGCTCTCCAGTTGCCATAGGGATGGCCTCACACACCTGGAGCCAGCACTGATTGCCATTTATCATTGCAAGACACTATTATCTTTCTTTGAAGTGTGTTACTAGAAGTGTCAACCATTCTTTGTTTCGTCATCTGTACAATTCTATGAAGAGAAAGGTGGAATGGGAGAACCAAGAAAAACAGGAGCCAGTGTTTTTTTCCATGGATGGGTGGAAGGTTCCTACAGGTTGTGTCTGTGAAGCCACTATTTCATGCATTTTCATTATTTATTTGGGCCCTGCAAAGCATTTGCTTTCACCACCCTGGTTCAGTGGCCAGCTATGGTAGAAAATCCCCTCTAACACTCCTAGAATTTTTTCACATGTATGTTATGCTGCCTGGAATGTGGAGATTCACTTGTGTTAGGTTGCCTGGATTCAGAACCCAACTCCATCACTGACTGTAGCACAGTGACTTTGAGCAAACCACCTAAATTCTCTGTGCCTGTTTCCTTATTTGTGGAATGTAGATAGCATAGCACCTCCCTCCTGGGATTGTTGAGGATCTAAATCGTTGATACATGCTTAGAATAGTGCCGGGCACAGCACTACTTAAGCGTCAACTCTTTTGTGCTTAGGTGTTCATACATCATTTAAATCGGATTTCCTTCTCACTAATCTGTCTGAGGATTGCTTCACTGAGGGAGTGGAAGTCTGTTGAGATGACCCAGGTCGGGGCTTGGGGCCTAGAGGAGTTGGAGACAGGGGATGGAGTGGGATGGGTTGGAATGGAGAGGATAAAAAAGCTCAGGGCTTTTTACCTGAATGGGATGACAGGTGGAGTCTATGGACCCAGAGTAAGGAACACTTAGAAGATGGAAGAGAGAAAAAGGAAAGGAAGTAAGAGGGTGCCTAAATATTGGGTTGTTCAAAAAGTTCATTTGAATTTTGGTATAAGATGTTAAGGGAAAACTTGAATGAACTTCTTGGCCATCCCAATAAATTGCTCACATTTCAAAGCTTTGTCTAGTGTCGACTTGCATCCAGAAAAGGGGGGAAGAAATTTCTTTTTCCTCTCTTTCACTCTTAGACAAATATCATACTTTAACTGCATTATAAATGAAATAGACTGGTGTGGACAAACCTGAGATCCCAAACATCGTTTATACTCTTTCAACAGGAAATCTTTTCTGAGTCCCGAATACCAGGCTTCAGCAATCTTCTGGAGCAGGATCCATAGTAAGTTGGGGCTGCCTGTTTGCTGGGAGAGGGGTGAAGAAGAGAGTTTACAACTGGACAGGTCAGATAGAGAGCCAATGTCTCACAAGAGAAGAAACTGGAGCTTGCAGTGGTTGAGTTGTCTGGACTAGTGACACAGCTAGTTCTAGAGCCCAATCCCCAGGTCTCCAAATTCCCAGCAGAGATTGGATGACCACCTGCCAATTTTCATAAAGGTATCCAAATACTAGGCTGGAGGAGGTAGAAGTGGGGAGGAAAATCAAAAGATCCCCAAGTATTCCAAACTCAAGATTTAATTATGCTACACTGCCCAATTTTATTTTATTTATTTATTTTGATCGGAGGCTAACTGCTTCACAATATTGTGGTGGGTTTTGCCATACATTCACATGAATCAGCCATGGGTGTACAGTGCTCCCCATCCTGAACCCCCCTCCCACCTTCCTCCCCATCCCATCCCTCTGGGTCATCCCAGTACACCAGCCCTGAGCACCCTGTCTGATGCATCAAACCTGGATTGGTGATCTATTTCACATATGATAATATACATCTTTCAGTGCTATTCTCTTAAATCATCCCACCCTCGCCTTCTCCCACAGAGTCCAAAAGTCTGTTCTTTACATCTGTGTCTCTCTTGCTGTCTCACATATAGGGTCATTGCTACCATCTTTCTAAATTCCATATATATGCAATAATATACTGTATTGGTGTTTTTCTTTCTGACATACTTCGCTCTGTATAATAGGCTCCAGTTTAATCCACCTCATTAGAACTGATTCAAATGTTTTCTTTTCAATGGCTGAGTAATACCCCATTGTGTATATGTACCACAGCTTTCTTATCCATTCGTCTGCTGATGGACGTCTAGGTTGCTTCCATGTCCTGGCTATTGTAAACAGTGCTGCAATAAACATTGGGGCACATGTGTCTCTTTCAATTTGGTTTCCTTGATGTGTATGCCCAGCAGTGGGATTGCTGGGTCATATGGCAGTTCTATTTCCAGTTTTTTAAGGAATCTCCACATTGTTCTCCATAGTGGCTATACTAGTTTGCATTCCTACCAACAGTGTACTGCCCAATTTTAGACTAGACATAGTAAGTATCAATCACTTGCTTTATCCTTTTGGTACTGCAACAATCTGGATCATAATCATTCTTTGCTGATAATGATCAACTTGAAGTACAATCTGCCATGGAACTTCCAGGAATGTTTAGCACCTATGAGGCCCAACGGTAAACAACTTTGCCTAAGGACTGCATGCGTGCGTGTCTCCTGTGTCTCCTGCATTACAGGCAGATTCTTTACTGCTGAGCCACCAGAGAAGCCCCTGACTTAGGACAGTGATAGGAAAATTTTTATGTATTCTTTACTTGCAAGAAATCTGCCAAGATTAATGATGCCATTATTCTCTCTACCTGACTGCTGTGGAATTACCAAGAGAGGTGAAATGACCAGCCAACTCACCGCAAATTTTGTGTGGCAAGAAACTAGAGCACTATCCTTGGACTTCCTTGGTGGTCCAGCAGCTAAAACTCGTGCTCCCAGTGCAGGGTTCAATCCTGGTTGGGGAATGAGATCCCTAAAAGATCCTGCATGATGCAACGAAGACAGATGATCCCGTGTGCCACAACTAAGACCTGGAGCAGCCAAAAAAACCAAGAAACTCTCCTTTCACTGCTTAACGGGGTATAAGCATCAATAAGATATAGAATCTGATCAATTTTAGCACCAGCACAATGAAAAAGCAATAGCATCAAAAGGCAATAGTGAGAGGGCAAATCTTTATGGTTACTTCTCTGTTGGTTTACTCATGCAGCAAGAGTTAGGTGAATTGCTAAGAGAATAATGACAATCACTCACAGAGCTTTACTAGGCACCAGATGCTATGCTAGTGCCCTAACCTACAACATCTCTGAACCATCAGTTCAGTTCAGTTCAGTCGCTCAGTCGTGTCTGACTCTTTGCGACCCCATGAATTGCAGCACGTCAGGCCTCCCTGTCCAACACCAACTCCCAGAGCTCACTCAGACTCACATCCATCGAGTCAGTGATGCCATCCAGCCATCTCATCCTCGGTCGTCCCCTTCTCCTCCTGCCCCCAATCCCTCCCAGCATCAGAGTCTTTTCCAATGAGTCAACTCTTCGCATGAGGTGGCCAAAGTACTGGAGTTTCAGCTTTAGCATCATTCCTTCCAAAGAAATCCTAGGGCTGATCTCCTTCAGAATGTACTGGTTGGATCTCCTTGGAGTCCAAGGGACTGTCAAGAGTCTTCTCCAACACCACAGTTCAAAAGCATCAATCCTTCGGTGCTCAGCTTTCTTCACAGTCCAATTCTCACATCCATAGATGACCACTGGAAAAACCATAGCCTTGACTAGACGGACCTTCGTTGGCAAAGCAATGTCTCTGATTTTGAATATGCTATCTAGGTTGGTCATAACTTTTCTTCCAAGAGTAAGTGTCTTTTAATTTCCTGGCTGCAGTCACCATCTGCAGTGATTTTGGAGCCCCCCAAAATAAAGCCGGACACTGTTTCCACTGTTTCCCCATCTATTTCCCATGAAGTGACGGGACCGGATGCCATTATTATCCCTGTTTTTCTGATAAAGAGCTGAAGCTGAGAGAATTTCAGTGACTTGTCTGAGGTCCCCTAGCTAGTAAGGAGCAGATGGGTTTGATGTTGCTGCCCTATATGAGGCAGCAGCAGCTAGGAACTTTGGGTTTGGCATTCTGAGAGATATGGTAGTAGTAGAAATGAACGAACTATAAAGAAGTTGTGGTGCAGTGGATAACTTGATTGTGCTATAAGAATTCCAAGAACAACACAAATTGAATTATAGTAGCAAGGGAGATGTTTTAGTAATATGAACAGTACAACAAAGGGAGGAGAAAAATCTCTTCTACCTGACTATATCACAAACCACTGTTGATCAAAAATCATGCCTTTAAGAAATATTTTAGATTAAATCAGTTGTTTAGGAAGCCACTATAATGTTTTATGTCTAGGAGGCAATAAAGTAGATTGGTTAAGACCAGGCACCTGGAGCAAGACTGCCTTGAATCAAATCCTGCTGCTGCCACTTCCCAGCCTTGTGACCTTGAACTAGCTACTTATGTTTAGTACCTACCCCATAGGGCTGCCATGAGAATGATTAAATACACATGAAATGCTTAGAAAACACCTGGTCCATGAAAAGCATATGGTCAATGTTAGTCAATACTGTGTGCAGAGTAGTTATAAATGGTGTGATGAGATTGAAGACATGGTCCCCACTTTCAAGGAACTTAGTGACGAGCTGGGATGAAAAAGCATCTGCTAATAATATGTCTCAAGAACTGGTACAACATTAAAACATCTGTTGTCAAGGTATACGCTATTATATCACTGAAAATTTTTCCATTAAATATTAATAATAATGATTAAGGAAATAAAAGAGAAAGTGAGCTATGACTTAGATTTTGAAGAAGCTGATGGTCACCACTAGAAAAAATTTTAATCCAGGATTCTGGAAAAGTGACTTGTCCATTATCATTATTGTTCATCTTTATCTGTTATGTATTTAATGATAACCTCCGTGCAAGATGCTGAGATAGTGGTAACAAAGGACTACAAATCTGAAGGAACTCTTATCCTCAAGGAGATTACGATCTATTATAAGAAGTTACATATTAATGAAATTCAAGGTAGAAAGTGCATTAAAGGCATCACCAGTTGATAACACAATAGTTTCTAGAAGTTCTATTATGTACTTTTTTTTTAAGAGTTAATCTGGTGCACACAGGAGCCCAGATGCCAAGTGCAATAATGAACATGAGAGAGATCTTCTTCTTTTAGGAGGGGCCTCCTGGGTTATAGTAGGAAGGGGGAGCAGTTGTCCCTAGGAATCCTCTGCAGGATGAGAAATTTAATCAGGATACAGAGGCTGAGGAGACCTCACTAAATGAGCAAGAGCATCAGGATGAAAATTTATTAAATTACCTAGCAAGATCATCCATATGGTCCTAATTCTTCTCTCCAGCTGTGCCTCCCCTCAATCTCACCATGCTTCAAAGGTAGTTTCATTTTGGGAATAATTACTAGATAAGAGATTGTGAGTCAGATAGACTGGTATTTTCCAGTTAAACAGAAATATTTCTGTTTTAACTAGATAAAACAGTTTTGTATCTGGACAATTACCTTTTAGATTCCTCTTTTTTATGTTTTTTCCTACTCTTATATCTGAACAAGGATTTTTAGCATGTTACAGTTTTCAAGTTGATAGCTCATTTTCCATTGGCTACACTCTTAGTTTCTTCCTGATGACATTCAGCGGGGAATCTTCATTTCTCATAAATCCGGCTGGAGGATGGCTTATGTTGGAAGGCTTCCTGTAGAAAACAAAAAGCCCACTAGGGCTTCCCTGGTGGCTCAGATGGTAGAGAATCTGCCTGCAATGCAGGAGACCTGGGTTTGATCCCTGGGTGGGAAAGATTCCCTGGAGAAGGGAATGGCAAACCACTCCAGTATTCTTGTCTGGAGAATTCCATGGACAGAGAAGCCTGGCGAGTTACAATCCTTGGGGTCTCAAACAGTCAGACATGACTGAGCGACTAACACGCATACACAGTAGTTGAATTATTAACATTTTTTACCTGGAAATTTCATCTTCTTCCTGACTTTTTGTCTCTATCTCTTGTCCTAGATCTCAAATACTAATTTTAGATTTGACTTCTGTTTGCTGATTATATAACAAATTCTATTTGGTTAATTGAATAGGATTTATAGTTCATATGAAACCTAGCTCATTTGCAGCTAAGCACCACTTAGGCTGTCCCTAGTGGGTTATATGGGAGAAGGCAATGGCACCCCACTCCAGCACTCTTGCCTGGAAAATCCCACGGGTAGAGGAGCCTGGCAGGCTGCAGTCCATGGGGTTGAGAAGAATCGGACACGACTGAGTAACTTCACTTTCACTTTTCACTTTCACGCATTGGAGAAGGAAATGGCAACCCACTCCAGTGTCCTTGCCTGGAGAATCCCAGGGACGGGGGATCCTGGTGGGCTGCTGTCTATGGGGTCGCACAGAGTCAGACATGACTGAAGCGACTTAGCAGCAGCAGCAGCAGTGGGTTATATGAAACCTGAGAAAATCACACAGTGCCCTGCCTAATGGAAAGAGATGTGTACAGGTAGCATCAAATTGAAATAAACGTGAAAGGAAACAAAAGTTAGGAAAAAGCTGGTGTTTGTAAGAAGGATAGGGTGTGGAGTTTTGGCCTTCCAGAAGAGGGATGGAGGTTGAAAGATGACTGATTTTTCAGTCACCTCCCAACAATGTGGCAGGACAGAAAGTTTTTATACTGTGAGTGTAGAGCCTAAAATGGGTTTATCATATGAATCCCTCTAGAAAGAATAGATATGTTGACTAAATGCTGCTCAAGTAAATTTGTGTGAATTCCCTTTCTAGGCAAGTTGGGCCCTGAACTTCTAGGCAAGTTCAGGAGCCTGACGTGGACATGGGCAAGCAAGGCTAGCCCAGGTTTGATGAGGCAGAGAATTGGAAGGCATCTAGAATGAGGGAAACACAGCATTGACCTGATATTTCTGGGCAGTAATTTGGAAACAAGAAAAAGAAAATGCAGATACTGTGATTGTACCCATCTTACAAATTCAAGATAGCACCAAACATGGGTGATTTAGAAAAGTGCTTAGAAATTAACATTATAACACATAACAAATACTATTACTTATAAAACTGGACAGAAACACTTTTCAAGATTACCTTTTTTTACTTTTGTAATATTATTTAATCTTTGGAATAATGACATGAGGAATGACATGGATACAGTTTTCTCAGTACCCCATCTCTCCAATTCCTAAACTTTTCAGAGCTCTGCTGTGCAAATCAGCTGGCTTCTTTTTGCCTTTTAAAAAGGCTGCTGCTGCTGCTGCTGCTGCTAACTTGCTTCAGTCGTGTCCAACTCGGTGCGACCCAATGGACGGCAGCCCACCAGGCTCCCCCATCCCTGGGATTCTCCAGGCAAGAACACTGGAGTGGGTTGCCATTTCCTTCTCCAATGCATAAAAGTGAAAAGTGAAAGTGAATCATTCAGTTGTGTCTAACTCCTAGCGACCCCATTGACTGCAGCCCACCAGGCTCCCCTGTCCCTGGGATTCTCCAGGCAAGAACACTGGAATGGGGTGCCATTACCTTCTCCAAGGCAGCTCATTGCATTTTACTCCACTTACTTAAATCTATCTATCCTTTATTTTTTCATCTTCCAAAAATTTTTATTCATTATCCTTTCTTCTTCCATTCTTTCTATACTTTATCATAATTTTATGTGAATTTTGGGAGGTAGCAGATATAAACATGAATATTCAATTCACCCAGTTTAGAAGGTAGTCAATAAATTTGTTTTTAATATATCAGAAGCCTTGCCTTTCTTGTGGTTATATTTCAAAATTAATAATGTTGATAAGGAAGAAAAGTACCGAGATATAAGTACATCTAGACAAGTATCAATATTTATGTTTAGGTATAACTTGGCCCCAAAGCCCTTAGTTTTAAAGTGGCTTTATTTCAGTTTCAGCATGTGTGCTGGTATTGTTTATATTATAGTACATATTAGTAAATTGAAAACAATTTTTTGAAAAGTGACTAACACTGTTTTTAATGACATCATGATTTCTAAGTGTAATCACAATTTGAAAGTCAATCTATAACTAGTTTTACTCCCATTTGTATTTTCTAAAGTTAAATACTCTTAACTAATAACCACTATATTATAGATACAGTGAAGATAAATATAATTGCCATTATTCAACAATGAGTTTCAAATCTGTGTATACTAAGTCATAGTGAAGAAAGTCTCTCTGGCTAAGACTCTATTAAATACAATAAGAGTTATATAAAATGTATTAGTTGGTCTAACAGAGGGGCAATTAAATGTTTATGTTACTAATTTTCAGAAGGAGTTAGAATATTTATTTTCGGAATGTGAAACCACAGATAGAATTACATCTCTCCAGGGAAAGGGACTCATTGGTTATGCAGTAAGCTTTTCCCATCTGTAATGTGATAACCAACTTTATTACTACACTGAGTTCAGTTTGGTTCAGTCACGCACGCAGTCATGTCAAAATCTTTGCGACCCCATAAACTGCAGCACGCCAGGCCTCCCTGCCCATCACCAGCTCCCAGAGTTTACTCAAACTCATGCCCATCGAGTCAGTGATAGCATCCAACCATCGCATCCTCTGTTGTCCCCTTCTCCTCCTGCCTTCAATCTTTCCCAGGATCAGGGTCTTTTCTAGTGAGTCAGCTCTCCACATCAGGTGGCCAAAGTATTGGAGTTTCAGCTTCAGCATCAGTCCTTCCAATGAATATTCAGGGCTGATTTCCTTCAGGGTAGATTGGTTTGATCTCCTTGCTGTCCAAGGGACTCTCAAGAGTCTACTCCAACACCACAGTTCAAAAGCATCAATTCTTTAGTGCTCAGCTTTCTTTATAGTCCAACTCACATCCATACATGACTACAGGAAAAACCATAGCTTTGACTAGATGGACTTTTGCTGGCAAATAATGATTCTGCTTCTTAATATGCTGTCTAGGTTGATCATAGCTTTTTCCCAAGGAGCAAGCGTCTTTTAATTTCATGGCTGCAGTCCCCATCTGCATTGATTTTGGAGTCCCCAGAAATAAAGTCTGTCACTGTTTCCATTGTTTCCCCATCTATTTGCCATCAAGTAATTGGACCGGATGCCATGATCTTAGTTTTTTGAATGTTGAGTTTTAATCCAACTTTTCACTTTCCTCTTACATTTTCATCAAAAGGTTCTTTAGTTCTCTTCTCTTTCTGCCTTAAGGGTGGTGTCATCTGCATATCTGAGGTTATTGATATTTCTTCTGGCAATCTTGATTCCAGCTTGTGCTGCTTCTAGCCTCACGTTTCTCATGAAGTACTCTGCATATAAGTTAAATAAGCAGGGTGACAATATACAGCCTTGACGTACACCTTTTCCTATTTGGAACCAGTTCCATGTACAGTTCTAACTGTTGCGTCTTGACCTGCATACAGATTTCTCAGGAGGCAGGTCAGGTGGTCTGGTATTCCCATCTCTTTCAGAATTTTCCAGTTTGTTGTGATCCACACAGTCAAAAAGGCTTTGGCATAGTCAATAAAGCAGAAGTAGATGGTTTTTTGGAACTCTCTTGCTTTTTTTGATGATCCGATGGATGTTGGCAGTTTGATCTCTGGTTCCTCTGCCTTTTCTAAATTCAGCTTGAACATCTGGAAGTTCATGGTTAATGTAGTGTTGAAGCCTGGCTTGGAGAATTTTGAGCATTACTTTACTAGCGTGTGAGATGAGCACAACTGTGCGGTAGTTTGAGCATTCTTTGGCATTGCCTTTCTTTGGGATTGGAATGAAAACTGACCTTTTCCAGTCCTGTGGCCACTGCTGAGTTTTCCAAATGTGCTGGCATATTGAGTGCAGCACTTTCACAGCATCATCTTTCAGGATTTGAAACAGCTCAGCTGGAATTCCATCACTTCCACTAGCTTTGTTCATGGTGATGCTTTCTAAGGCCCACTTGACTTTGATTCCAGGATGTCTGGCTCTAGGTGAGTGATCACACCATCGCAGTTATCTCAGTCATGAAGATCTTTTCTGTACAGTTCTTCTGTGTATTCTTGCCACTTCTTCTTAATATCTTCTGCTTCTGTTAGCGTCATACCATAACAGAAGCAGCTCTGTTATCTGCTTCTGTCCTTTATTGAGTCCATCTTTGCATGAAATGTTCCCTTGGTGTCTCTAATTTTCTTCAACAGATCTCTAGTCTTTCCCATTCTATTGTTTTCCTCTATTTCTTTGCACTGATCACTGAGGAAGGCTTACTTATCTCTCCTTGCTATTCTTTGGAACTCTGCATTCAAATGGGTAGATCTTTCCTTCTCTCCTTTGCCTCTCATGTCTCTTCTTTTCTCGGCTATTTGTAAGGCCTCCTCAGACAGCCATTTTGCCTTTTTGCATTTCTTTTTCTTGGGGATGGTCTTCCTTCTCTACAGTGTCATGAACCTTCATCCATAGTTCTTCAGGCACTCTATCAGATCTAATCCCTTGAATTTATTTGTCACTTCCACTGTATAGTCATAAGGGATTTGATTTAGGTCATACGTGAATGGTCTAGTGGTTTTCCCTACTTTCTTCAATTTAAGACTGAAATTGGCAATGAGGAGTTCATGATCTGGGCGACAGTCAGTTCCTGACTGTGAGCTAGCAAAAGCTTTCAATAACCAGAGTAAGCAAAAACACTAAATGATAGACTCCAGTTTTACTGTTAAATTTTAAATGCATATCTCTCAATATATAAATGCAGAAAGAGATATTGAAGGATATTCTTTAAAATATCTTTTATAATATCACTTCATAAAGGTGATATGGTAGAAAATTATCTCCTGTAATATATTTAAAATTTTTCTACCATATCATCTTTATGAAGTGATATTATAAATCTAATGCTATTTTTTCCCACTTAACTTTCTCCATTATTCTAAAAGTATTTTGATTTTTGAAAGCAATTTTACTCTGAAACCCATGAAGAAGCATCTATAACCAAGCTGATTCTAGGAAATATTAAACATATATTGGATATCTCATGCCAAATTGTTCATAGTTAGTATGAAATATATTCAATAAGTATTTTCCAAGCTTCATTTATGTATATGACATTGTGCTGTTTATTGATAAGAATATACAAGAAACTATTTAAAAATCTTAACAGATGATGTTGTTAAAGTGCTGCACTCAATATGTCAGCAAATTTGGAAAGGATTGGAAAAGGTCAGTTTTCATTCCAACCTCAAAGAAGGGCAATGCCACAGAATGTTCAGACTACTGTAATGTGCTCATTTCACATGTTAGTAAGGTTATGCTTAAAATCCTTCAAGGTAGGCTTTAACAGTATGTGAACCAAGAACTTCCAGATGTTCAAGCTGGATTTAGAAAAGGCAGAAGAACCAGAGATCAAACTGCCAACATCCTTTGCATCCTAGAGAAAGCAAGGGAATTCCAGAAAAAAACATCTACTTTTGCTTCACTGACTACGTGAAAGCCTTTGAGTGTGTAGATTACGACTGCGGAAAATTCTTAAGGAGATGGGAATACCAGACTACCTTAACTGCTTCCTGAAAAACCTGTACGTGGGTCAAGAAGCAATAGTTAGAACCAGACATGGAACAACTGACTTGTTCCAAATTGGGAAAGGAGTATATCAAGGCTGTATATTGTCACCCTGTTTATTTAACTTCTTTGCCAAGTATATCATGCAAAATGCCAGGCTGAATGAATCTTCAAGCTGGAATCAAAATTGCCAGGAGAAATATCAACAGCCTTAGATATACAGATGGCACCACTCTTATAGCAGAAAGTGAAGAGGAACTAATAAGCCTCTTGATGAGGGTGAAAGAAGAGTGAAAAAGCTGGTTTAAAACTCAACATTCAAAAAACTAAGATCATGGCATCCAGTTTTATCATTTCATAGAAAATCAGTTCAATTCAGTTGCGCAGTCGTGTCCGACTCTTTGCGACCCCATGAGTCGCAGTACGCCAGGCCTCCCTGTCCATCACCAACTCCCGGAGTTCACCAGACTCACGTCCATTGAGTCTGTGATGCCATCCAGCCATCTCATCCTCGGTCGTCCCTTTCTCCTCCTGCCCCCAATCCCTCCCAGCATCAGGGTCTTTTCCAATGAGTCAACTCTTCGCATAAGGTGCCCAAAGTACTGGAGCTTCAGTTTTAGCATCATTCCTTCCAAAGAAATCCCAGGGTTGATCTCCTTCAGAATGGACTGGTTGGATCTCCTTGCAGTCCAAGGGACTCTCAAGAGTCTTCTCCAACACCACAGTTCAAAAGCATCAATTCTTCGGCGCTCAGCCTTCTTCACAGTCCAACTCTCACATCCATACATGACCACAGGAAAAACCATAGCCTTGACTAGACGGACCTTAGTCGGCAAAGTAATGTCTCTGCTTTTGAATATACTATCTAGGTTGGTCATAACTTTTCTTCCAAGGAGTAAGCGCCTTTTAATTTCATGGCTGCAGTCACCATCTGCAGTGATTTTGGAGCCCAAAAAAACAAAGTCTGACACTGTTTCTACTGTTTCCCCATTTATTTCCCATGAAGTGATGGGGCCAGATGCCATGATCTTCGTTTTCTGAATGTTGAGCTTTAAGCCAACTTTTCCACTCTCCTCTTTCACTTTCAACAAGAGGCTTTTTAGCTCCTCCTCACTTTCTGCCATAAGGGTGGTGTCATCTGCATATCTGAGGTTATTGATATTTCTCCCAGCAATCTTGATTCCAGCTTGTGTTTCTTCCAGTCCAGCGTTTCTCATGATGTACTCTGCATATAAGTTAAATAAGCAGGGTGACAATATACAGCCTTGACGTACTCCTTTTCCTATTTGGAACCGGTCTGTTGTTCCATGTCCAGTTCTAACTGTTGCTTCCTGACCATAGAAAATAGAAGGGGGGAAAGTGGAAGAAATGACAGATTTTATTTTCTTGAGCTCCAAAGTCACTGCAGATAGTGACTGCAGCAATGAAATTAAAAGATATTTGCTCCTTGGAAGGAAAGCAATGATAAACCTACACAGCATATTAAAAGCAGAGACATCATTTTGATGACAAACGTCCATCTAGTGAAAGCTATGGTTTTTCCAGTAGTCATGTACAAATGTGAGAGATGGACTATAAAGAAGGCTGAGTGCCAAAGAACTGATACTTTTGAATTATGGTGCTGGAGAAGATTCTTGAGAGTCTCCTGGACTGCAAGGAGGTCAAACTAGTCAATTGTAAAAGAAATCAACCCTGAAAATTCATGGGAAGGCTTGATGCTGAAGCTGAAATTCCAAACTTTGGCCACCTGATGCTAAGGAACCGACTCATTAGCAAAGACCCTGAAGCTGGGAAAGATTGAAGGCAAAAGGAGAAGGGGTGGGGGCAGAGAATGAGATGGTTAGATAGCATCACCAACTCAATGGACAGGAATCTAAATAAACTCCAGGACATAGTGAAGGACAGGGAGACCTGGCGTGCTGCTGTCCATGTGGTCTCAAAGAGTCAGACACGACTTAGTGACTGAACAACAAGTGTGTGGAGTGGTGATAGGCGGAGAGTAGACTGAGGTTATGGAAGTCCCTGGATGCCTCCTTGTTGAACCATAAAGAACTGGGAATTTTTCAACTGGCAAATGAGTAAGGATGGAGAAGACTTGTGACATAATGAAAACAGTGATGGAGGAAAAGTGAGCAAAAGAATAAAAAAAGGGTGTAGTTCAATCTAAGAGACTAGTTAGGAATACCTTTCTACATACATTGTTTGGGCTTATAGTTGCAAAACAGTCTGCAAATAAATTATAAGGATCAAGAATAAGTGGATAAATGTTAAAGGAGGGAAAAGAATAAACATTCATTCTAAAGCCTGGAAAAGAGAAGTGGTAGGAAGAGTAACTGATTAAAGAAAAGTTTTCAGGTTGAAAAGAAAGCTCTTTGATTGTTGTGCTATGCTGTGCTTAGTCAATCAGTAGTGTCTGACTCATTGTGAAGATTCTCCAGGCAAAAATACTAGAGTGGGTTGCCATGCCCTGCTCCAGGGGATCTTCCCAATCCAGGGACTGAACCTAGGCTCCTGCATTGTAGGTAGATTCTTTACAGTCTGAGCCACCAAAGAAGCCCAAGAATACTAAAGTGGGTAACCTATCCCTCCTCCAGGGATCCTGACCCAGGAATCGAAACAAGGTCTCCTGCATTGCAGGTGGATCCTTTATCAGCTGAGCTACCAGGGAAACCCTTGATTGCTGTGGTTGCTTTTATAAAAGCTATCATGCTTCTGGTAAAACAAAACAACAACAACAAAAAAAAAACCCACAGTGACAAAAGCAAACAATAGAAATATATAAAGTAGAAAAACGAAGTCCCCTTCTCCACCCCTAATTCCATTCCCCTGGAGTAACCACTGTGACAGCTTTTCTCTGCTGATATGTATGTACACACCAACTTAAAAGGAAATGGGAGACTCATGTACATGATTCCCTTCAACTTGTTTGGGCTCTTTCCCATATTGGTCTATATACAGCTATGTTTTCATGTATGCGAAGAAATAGTATAATTGTATTTACCTAAGAAGGGGACGACAGAGGATGTGATGGCTGGATGGCATCACCGACTCGATGGACACGAGTTTGAGTGAACTCCGGGAGTTGGTGATGGACAGGGAGGCCTGGTGTGCTGAGATTCATGGGGTCGCAAAGACTCGGACACAACTGAGCGACTGAACTGAACTGAACCTTTGTATTGCAGAGTTCCGAAGAATAGCAAGGAGAGATAGAAAACCTTCCTCAGCAATCAATGCAAAGAAATAGAGGAAAACAACAGAATGGGAAAGACTAGAGACTTCTTCAAGAAAATTAGAGATACCAAGGGAACACTTCATGCAAAGATGGGCTCGATAAAGGGCAGAAATGGTATGGACCTAACAGAGCAGAAGAGATTAAGAAGAGATGGCAAGAATACACGGAAGAACTGTACAGAAAAGATCTTCACGACCCAGATAATCATGATGATGTGATCACTCACCTAGAGCCAGACATCCTGGAATGTGAAGTCAAGTGGGCCGAACAAAGCTAGTGGAGGTGATGGAATTCCAGTTGAGCTATTTCAAATCCTGAAAGATGATGCTGTGAAAGTGCTGCACTCGATATGCCAGCAAATTTGGAAAACTCAGCAGTGGCCACAGGACTGGAAAAGGTCAGTTTTCCATTCCAATCCCAAAGAAAGCCAATGCCAAAGAATATTTAAACTACTGCACAACTGCACTCATCTCACACACTAGTAAAGTAATGCTCAAAATTCTCCAAGCCAAGCTTCAGCAATACATTAACCGTGAACTCCCTGATGTTCAAGCTGGATTTAGAAAAGGCAGAGGAACCAGAGATCAAATTGCCAACATGCGCTGGATCATGGAAAAAGCAAGAGAGTTCCAGAAAAAACATCTATTTCTGCTCTATTGACTATGCCAAAGCCTTTGACTGTGTGGATCACAATAAACTGTGGGAAATTCTTCAAGAGATGGGAATACCAGACCACCTGACCTGCCTGTTGAGAAATCTGTATGCAGGTCAGGAAGCAACAGTTAGAACTGGACATGGAACAACAGACTGGTTCCAAATAGGAAAAGGAGTAAGTCAAGGCTGTATATTGTCACCCTGCTTATTTAACTTATATGCAGAGTACATCATGAGAAACGCTGGACTGGAAGAAACACAAGCTGGAATCAAGATTGCTGGGAGAAATATCAGTAACCTCAGATATGCAGATGACACCACCCTTATGGCAGAAAGTGAAGAGGAGCTAAAAAG
>SJXQ01006210.1:57531-109595 GCA_006408695.1 Aepyceros melampus
TCATGAGAAACGTGGGGCTGGAAGAAGCATAAGCTGGAATCAAGATTGCCAGGAGAAATATCAATAATCTCAGATATGCAGATGACACCACGCTTATGGAAGAAAGTGAAGAGGAACTCAAAAGCCTCTTGATGAAAATGAAAGAAGAGAGTGAAAAAGTTGGCTTAGAGCTCAACATTCAGAAAACTAAGATCATGGCATCTGGTCCCATCACTTCATGGCAAATAGATGGGGAAACAGTGGAAACAGTGTCAGATTTTGTTTTGGGGGGCTCCAAAATCACTGCAGATGGTGATTGTAGCCATGAAATTAAAAGATGCTTACTCCTTGGAAGGAAAGTTATGACCAACCTAGATAGCATATTCAAAAGCAGAGACATTACTTAGCCAACAAAGGTCTGTCTAGTCAAGGCTGTGGTTTTCCAGCAGTCATGTATGGATGTGAGAGTTGGACTGTGAAGAAAGCTGAGCACCGAAGAATTGATGCTTTTGAACTGTGGTATTGGAGAAGACCCTTGAGAGTCCCTTTGACTGCAAGGAGACCCAACCAGTCCATTCTAAAGGAGATCAGTCCTGGGTGTTCATTGGAAGGACTGATGCTGAGGCTGAATCTCCCGTACTTTGGCCACCTCATGCGAAGAGTTAACTCATTGGAAAAGACCCTGATGCTGGGGGGGATTGGGGGCAGGAGGAGAAGGGGACGACAGAGGATGAGATGGCTGGATGGCATCACTGACTCGACCGACATGAGTTTGGGTGAAGTCTGGGAGTTGGTGATAGACAGGGAGGCCTGGTGTGCTGCGATTCATGGAGTCACAAAGAATTGGACATGACTGAGTGAGCGGCACTGAACTGAAACCTTTTATTCATAGATATTAAGTATTCCAATTCTTGCTATTACAAATAATACTAAAAGAGCAGTCCTATATATTTCTTTGAATGTCGTTGCAATATTTTTTTTTTTAAGACAAGTAATATCTACATGTGAAATTGCTGGGTCAAAAAGTATGTACATTAAGATTTTCCTTAATTTTGGCAAACTGTTCACCAGAGAAATATGTTCATTTAAACTTCTGCCATCAGTTTATGAGACAGTCTATTGCTTACATTCTGGCTAAACTTGAACATTATGAATCTTATTAATGGGGTAATCTATTAGAGAAAACATGTCTTACTTTAATATCTCTTTCTCTGATTATCATGAAGGGTAGGTGGATTTTCATAGGTTTTATTTTTATTTTTTCTCCTGTGGTTATTTCAATTTTGTAGGGATGAACTGATGATGAGAGTCCTCATCTAGATGTCTCATCGCTGTCCACACGCAATTAGACGTGTGGAGAGAGGTTGGGAGACTTTCACCAGTGGAACAGTGATAGTTGAAACAGTAAGGCCATAATAATTCCCTGTATAATCATAAAAAGAAGGGAATACAAGAACCGTGGGAAATACAAGAACAGCGTTAGGAAGGAGGAAAGAGAAAGTGATAGAAACTGAGCAGTAAGCTCAGATAGAAAGCTCAACAGTTGTAGAGACTGAAGTAGAATCAAGACGGTGCTCTGACATGTTAACTGGTTCAAGAGTTTAGGATAAATCTTGAATCTCTGAGCCGCAGTTTCCTCATTTATGAAATAAAAAGGTTGTATAAGATGACTCTAACTATAAAATTCATTGTTTCTGTAATTTTAACCCAAGAGATGAGACAATTTCATGGAAATAGTCAATTTTAGAAAGCATGGGGGATTTGGCAGTAAGGTGGCCATTTAAAATAATTAGCATGTTACGGTCTAGGATGGATTGCTTACTTCTGTCACTGCTGCTTTTTTTTTCTTAATGCTTTTTTAAAAATCCATTTATTTAAAAAAGCTTTTTATTTGGAAATAATTTCAGATTTATAGAAGTTATAAGGAACAGCCAAGCAACGTTTTTCCAGAGTCACTTATCCTTAACATTTCACTTTTTTATTACTTTTGTTTTCTCTTCTCTCTACCTCTCTCTCTCTTTATATATATATAAATATATTTCTTCCCTCCAATCATACATAGATCTTAGCCTATTACTCCTAAATATTGCAGTATTTAGGGACATTATCACAGCATAGCTATGAATTTCAGTGATTTTAATGATATGATACAATACTTTAATCAATCTAACATGTTTTCCAATTAATAAAATAATTTGCTTTACAAAGTGTTCCCCCTCCATTTAAAGATCCAACCTAGTATCTCATATTGCCTTTAGCTGTTATGGCTCTTTAGCTAGAATATTTTCACAACTTTTGCCTTTCATGGCATTGACAGCTTTGAAGAATACAACTCCCACCCCCTTAAAAAAAAAAAAAGACAACATAACGTCCCTCATTTGGGATTTTCTGATATTTCCTCATTAGATTCCTCATTATATTTCCTCATTAGATGCTGTGTCCTCTGGGAACTGTATCTTGAGGCAAAGAATGTCCATCTGCCCCTCATTCGTGACATTAATTTTGATTACCTGGTAAAGGTTTTCTTCAGTTTCTCCAGTATATAATTACTGTGTTTCATTCCTTGCAACTAACAGGATATCTCTAGGAAGAACTCTAAGATGACCCAAATATCCTGTTCCTCATCAAAATTTCTCTCCTATGGTTAGTGCCTATTGATGATTCTTGTCTTACCCAAACTTTGCCACTGTGGTTGCAAGATGACTGTCCAACTCCAGTACTCCCTCCACATTTACCTGTCAAGTATAAGCAAGAACATGTCCTTCTCCATTGATTTAATCTGTTTATTACTAGCATGGATTTATGAATTCCTGTTTTTTAATTCTAACTTTAAAAAAAATTTTTGGCTGTGCTGGTTCTTCGTTGCTGTGCGCAGGCTTTTTTCTAGTTATGGCATGGAGGAGCTGCTACTCTTTAGTTGTGGGTTCGCTGGCTTCTCACTGTGGTGGAGCACAGGCTCTTATTGCAGAGCACGGCTCCAGGTGCTGTCGGGCTTCAGTAGTCGTGGCTCGTGGGCTCTGAGTGTAAGCTCAGTCACTGTGGGACATGGGCCTTAGTTGCTCCGCAGCATGTGGTATCTTCCCCGACCAGGGATCCCACACTACGTGCCCCACACTACGTGCAGGCAGATTCTCAACTACTGGACCACCAGGGAAGTCCTCTAGCCTTAATCTGCATGGAGGGTATATGAATATGAGGAAACTACTGTGATGAACATTATTGACAAAGATGCTCACCTTCCATTAAGTATGTAGAACATTTTTATAAAGAAAGTGGAGTGCGATAATAATTTACTTATCTGGTAAACTCAATTTCCAAAATAGAGAGGAAAATATGAAAGTAGGCAGATGGCTTTTGCCCCATATATCAGAGTTGTTTTAGCATTATCTGAGTTTCTTTACTCCCACCTTTAAAAAATATTGGTTATTTGGCTAGCATGCTAAGACAGTTCAAATGGAGTTGTGAATGTGCACACAGGCAATGCTGTAGCAGCAGTGCATCAAGAAGGGACAGCAGGAAGATTGCTCATGAGGACTGTCCAGCTCATTTAGACTCAAAGGAGTGCAGGAACATAGTAGGCCATGATTATTCACTGTAGAGTGAAGGGTACTAAGTACTTATAAGCTTCTGGGGACATCCTGGTATTATAGCTTTTGTACTGATATAAGACACCTCTGGGTCATTAGGAATAGGTTAAGCTACATCATATTTTATTAGTTTCAGGCAGAGAAGCAAGTGGGATTTCAGAAAAAAACATCAATACAAGTGGGCTAAATGAAACTGTTACTAGTACTTGAGGATGAAAACCTCAGTTACCTAGAATATCTAATTATGTTCAATCCCTTGCTGCCCTCTCTCCTTATCCTGTCATATAAGTAAGGTATTACTGAAATTGTCCTTAAATTTGTATTAGTTCATACAAACATTTATTTACATACTAGTTTGTCTTTCCAAGAGTTGTTCCAGGGAGACATTAATCTTCACAAAGTAAATACATCCCTGCTGATCCATACCCTGCAGAGTTGCCCTTGTGAGAGATAGCTCAGTCATAAAATAAGTCCTTACTGGACAGCAAGGAGATCAAACCAGTCAATCCTAAAGGAAATCAATCCTGATTATTCATTGGAAGGACTGTAGCTGAAGCTGAAGCTCCAATACTCTGGCCACCTGATGTGAAGAACTGACTCAATGGAAAAGACCCTGATACTGGGAAAGATTGAGGGCAGGAGGAGAAGGGGATGACAGAGAATGAGACGGTTGGATGGCATCACTGACTCGATGGATGAGTTTGAGCACACTCCAGGAGTTGGTGATGGACAGGGAAGCCTGGCGTGCTGCAGTCTATGGGGTTGCAAATAGTTGGACATGACTAAGCGACTGAACTGAACTGATGCCTTTTGAATTTGTTGCTCATATTTGAATGGACGGGTGTTATCTCTGTTCTTTGTATCTTATTATCTGTGGCATGTCTCTCTTGACTTGGGAATTGTGGCAGGCTTTTCCAGTAACTTAGTGTCAAGTTTTCTGGAGAATGCCTGTCTATTCCTTCAAACCCCTGTGCATTTGAATTTGGAATATGCTACTTTGCCTGTACTTTCAGTCAGAACACTGCAAACATAACAGATCTTTTCAAAATGTCCAGCCAATAAATATATTTTTTAAAAAAAGATTAAAGCTTAGGTAAATTACAGAGATACATGTTATTACTGAAATTCTGTTGGCTGTAAAAGAATTAAGTGTTACTGAAATAATAAGCTTTCTTATGCCACCAGTTCAATTTTGTTTTGACAGCTGTAATGACAAGAGTTATTTGTTGATTCTTTTTTACAGCGGTGGTCTCGTCTTTGAAACTGCTTGTTCCACGTCTAAATGAGTTCCTTGGCTTACCCCTTGGAAATAAGATTGATGGACAGTAATAAAACTGTTACATAATGGTGGTTGTTCTGAAACTACTTTTAAGCATATTGAATTCTTATTGATTTCTATTTTATATAATGGCATTTCTATTTTATACATTAGAACTTTTTGTTATTCTAAGACTTTGTATATTTCTTGTCTTTTGGCAAAAGCAAATGGAAAACATAAACTCAATGAACTTAACCGTGATTAAAGATACTCTGATAAAGTAAATTTGCTGTTCTTCTTTTTTGGATGTAAAAAGTCACTGTTTCATTTGCATATCAATGAATAGGAAAGGACACTGACTTCCTAATATAATTTCCAAGCTATGGGAAAGAAAAAAAAAGACACTGAGAGTGAACTTTTTTCTGTATTTTTATACACAAATTCTTAATATTAACAAAATTTGGAAATTTGAACTTAACACAACTCTAAAAGTTAATAAAATTACTATTTTACAGGTTATCAACATGAAAAACAGATTTTGAGTAATTATGCCAAACTCAGAAATTCAGTATGTTAGAATTTAGTATCTCCATGGCCTAGCTTCATGAGTCACAGGACTTCTNAACAAAACACTACAAGTGTTATACAGAGCAGTCAAATTCACTAAGTTATCAGAGATTAGAAAGAAGAGAAACTCCAGTATTCTAAAATACAGTATACTAAAAATTTCCTGTGGAAGATTTTATTTCTTTAATTTACTCTTCATGCAAGAAATCTGCTAGTTTGATCAGGTATAACTTAAGAAAATAATTTTAAAATATTTTTCGTCAAGTACTGACAATTAGGGATCTAATCAAAAATGTTTAAGGAAATTTATTTTCTAAATAATAAATTAAAATTAAATTCTTATTATTTTCCAATAATTCAAAACTACTTATTGAAAATATATTTTTCTCTATGCATCTACTTATAAAATTAAATTCAACTTGAGTCTTACTTTCTATAAGTTTTATAATGGACTTCAATATCTCAAACCAAAACAAATCTCAGCACATTGCCTTGTGTTTAGATATCCATGTACTTTTTCATATATTATATGATTCTCTATTGATGATAAAAAGATAAGCAAGACATCATTTAAATCAAACCAAAAAGACAACAAATAAGTAGATCTATGAGACGAATAAGCAAATCACCTTTTAGTACCATCCAAGAAATGGCAAACCACTCCAGTATTCTTGCCTGGGAAATCCCATGGACAGTAGAGCCTATGGGCTACAGTCCATGGGGTGTCAAAAGAAAGAGTCAGACACAGCTTGGTGACTAAACAACAAGTCAATCAGAGAAACATAGAACATACTTGTACAAGGATCAACAAATTAGGTCAGAGATGCTTAGAGGTAAATAGTCAAGGTTTCTTGAGAAGGTACCATGTGAAATGAAAACTGAAGTATAAATAGGATGTTAACAGAAAAAGGAGACGGCATTAACCCAGAGACAATATTAGAAGGAAAGATGTTGAGGCAATTGGAAGTTGAGAGAAGTCCAGGTATATTTATATATCCATGCAGAGGGTTTTTAGTTTACTTGTACAGGCAAAAAAGGAAGTCCTAAACAAAACACTGATTCAGGAAGATTATGTTGTCAGCTTTGTTTAGGAAGAATGAGCAACATGGGAATTACTTTTCAGTAGTTTTCAGTAAGCTGGACATAATTAGGACCCAAACTCATTCATTGATAATGGCCTTGGAAATAATGAAACAGATGAGACTTAATGGAGGCAAACTATGCATAGCTTGGCAATTATTTGCAGAATGAGAGACGAAGGAGTAAAAATGGTCAATTTCAACATGAGCGACTCTAGATTGTATTATTACCACACATAAAAGGATTTCCACTGACATTTGCTTTTTGTGTATTAGAGTTCTCCAGAAAAAGAGAACCGAAAGGAAATATATGTGTAAAAATATATATATATTTGAATAATAAAGTTGTATAGTGTCTTTAAATATTATCTATTATACAATACTTCTATATAATATAGTATATATGTGCATACATGTATATGTAAAGATATTTATTATAAGGGATTGGCTCATGTGATTATTGAAGCTTAATTCCATAATCTGCTGTTACCAGCTAAGAACCCAGAATGTTGGTTATGCAGTTCTGAGAACCATAGTGCCAATGGTGTAAATCTCAGTTTGTTAGGGGAGAAGACTGATGTCGAGCTCAAGCCATCAGGCCAAGAAAAATTCCCCTTTTCCATGTTTTTGTTCTAGTCAGATCCTCAGTGGATTATATGAGGCCCACCCACACTGAGGAGTGCAATCTGCTCTACTCAGTCTATCAACACAAATGCTAATCTTATCCAACAAATATCTGCACACTCTGTAATCTAATCAAGTTAACACATAAAATTATCCATTAAATCATGCTTGGATGAGAAATATATTGCCTACTTTTCAAATATTTCTAGCTATATTTTTATAATTGGTTTCTTACTTTTACTATGATTAAAGGAATAAAATAAATCTTCACAAATTTGTTGACTATGACTCAGTATTTGATAACTACACTTGAATGTGCACTTGAAAATAAGTACTCTTCATTTGTCAGATGCATTACTCTTTATGTGTCAATTAGGGTCAAGCTCGTGAATCATGTTGTTCACATCTTCTGTGTCTTTAATACTTTGTCTATTTTATCAGTTCCTTAGAAAAGTACTAAAAATATCTCACAATGATTGTAAACTTGTATATTCATACTTTCAGATAAGATTATTTTTATCTGATATGTTTTGACAGCATGAGATAATTATACACATTTAGATTTCTTTTTCTGTGGATATACATTTTTATCACTATAAGCTTTTCTCTTTATCTCTAGTAATGCTTCTTCTTTTCTGTATACTTTTCCTAGCATTATTATAGCTACTTAGTTTTACTGAGGCTTACATTTTAAGAGTATTTCTTTATCCATAGATTTACTTTTGATTTTTCTGTATATTTACACTTAGGATGTATATCTTATAAGCAACCTACTTATTATTTAATCAAGTCCAAATATTTCAGCCTTGAATCTTTATAAGATTAGGGATATTATCTTTCTTCTTCATGACACATTTTGGGTATAGCAACATATTTTACATACAAGAAGAGCTAATAAATGTTTGAAGTAATAAATAAATGCACTATGAACTCTCACTCCAGTTATCTTTAGTATCAATTATCACTCCTTTTTTAATTAATTTTTATTTTTTAGTTGTTTTGCTTTACAATACTGTATTCATTTTGCTATACATTGACATGAATCAGCCACGAGTGTACATGAACTCCCAATCCTGACCCTCCCCCTACCCCCTCCCGCCCCACACCTTTTCTCTGGATTATCCCCGTGCATCAGTCCCAAGCATCCTGCATCCTGCAGCGAATCTAGACCAGCGATTCCTTTCACTTATGATATCATACATGTTACATTGCCACGCTCCCAAATCATCCCACCCTCTCCCTCTCCCACAGAGTCCAAAAGGTTTTTCTATACATCTGTGTCTCTTTTGCTGTCTCGTGTACAGGTTTATCATTACCATCTTTCTAAATTCCATACATATGTGTAAATATACTGTATTGGTGTTTCTCTTTCTGGCTTACTTCACTCTGTATAATCGGCTCCAGCTTCATCCACTTCATTAGAATTATCACTTCTTTTATCCTGTTTTCTTTTTCTAGATAGTAGTCAGTTCTCCCTATCTGTCCCTAAACTAATTAAAGTCAGCTATTTTGTCAAATTACTTATCTCTAAGATCCCCTGGAGAAGGAAATGGCAACCCACTCCAGTACTCTTGCCTGCAGAATCCCATGGATGGAGGAGCCTGGTAGGCTACAGTCCAAAGGTCCCAAGAGTTGGACACGACTGAGCGACTTCACTTTATTTCATCCTATATGATATTGAGACAATACCTATCTGTCTACCCAGTTATTTATTCATACATACATAAATATATGTACACACATAAATTAGGATAGGTGCACATCCCATTTCTTATCTCAGATCTTTATGTGTTTCCAAAATTAATAAAGATTTAGACAGTGAAATTTATGTTTATGTATTCACAAAATCTACTCACTAATTGTACTGCATAACATTCATAATATACATAACTTGCTAGTTGTAGAATAAACTAGTATAAAACTATGCCCTATATATCACAATCCAAGCACTGAATTTCTCTGTTTAAATCTTCTAGATTTATTAAAATAGAATAACACAAACTTTTGGATAATTGATTAATATGAAATTTCAGGAAACTTCATGACAGCCTACCAAAAAATACACAAATAATTTTTTTTTCTAGTAGAGATTGTGAGGTAGCTCATTATGTACTAGACAACATATTTGAGTTTTAATGGAGACATTGGGAATATTTCACATTTAAGGCTATGATAGATCAATTTAAATCTAAAAATGTTTTAACTAATCAGATCTAAAAAAACAGTCTTACACAATGGCAACTTTACTTTGCTATTTAAAAAACAGTAATACTTGTGTGTAGCTTAGAAACATCCAGTGTGGAATTTGGACACAGCATACACATGCATCATTTATATTTTGATTGCATTTTAAGTGCCAACAAGGTGTTGTATTCATGAATAATTCAAACAATCTAAAAGAATGGGCTTTTTACAATTCCATTCCAGAGTTTTGTTTTTCAGACAGGATGTCTTAACAATGTAAAACATGTGTCACTGGTGGAATATGATCAAAAATACACTGTGATCTGACAGCTAACAATTATTCCCTTATGTATGATTCTTACAGACTATGTAAATGATACAAAAGATATACAGTAACTCAAAGTATAAAAGTCACAGAGGCTTAAAAAGTAAGCAATATGTGTAATATATTTTGTATGAAAAATAGAAAAAAATTGAAATATAGAAATATAGTGCTTTAGTCAATTAAATGCAATGGCTTTTGTAAGTAGAATATAAAACTTATTACCAAAAATTGCACTAAAATATAAAAATTAAGCTGGTTTGAAAGGTTTATTTTTCATTTTCTTAAGCAAAGTATTTAAATATTTAAAACTACATTGCTATCTTGGTTGAAGTTCATGATTTTCTTCATTTATAACAAGTTTATCTCTCTGTGCTTTAAAATTTCTCTACTTAAGAACAAAAACTAAGATTTACACAAATTTGAAAATAAGATCAAAATTAAAAAAAGATTATATTTTTCTAAACATAGTACAGAATCTCATTGTGGGCAAAAATCAGACACTAGTAAATGTATATATATTTTTTCAGTTAAACAGTAGTTAATTTCTGCTCAGATATTTAGATATTTAAAACTATATAATTATAAGGTGAGAACAGGCAGCAATTTAGGAATATTCATTTGTTGTGCTTTCCTACACAGATTATTTTTCTAAGCCAGTTTCTTTGGGTTGATTCAAGACACTATTTTCACCAGATTAATAGACTAGACTAAATTTTAGAAACTTGTGTGCTTCATATTCATCTCTTATTTATAATAACATTCTCTTTGTTACACAAAATAGTATATCTTCTGCATAAACAATTTATTACAAATGCATATTTATTGTAATTCATTATTGTACAATGCATAATTTTAAAAATATGTTAATGAACAATTTATTATTTTGGTAGATAACTTTCACATAATTTATAACTTAAAGAAGCAAAAATAATTGAAAAGCACATATAACTGAAAACATACACAGTTCAAATAAATCTTCTTCCCAATTCTGTTCCCACATGAATCACCTCCTAAGAGACATTTTCTATTGCTCTTGCATTATATATGTTTACAGATGTTCTTTCTATATGCAAATATATGCATACTAATTTTATTATAAACTACAGTATACTATATGTGATTTTTATATCTTGCCTTTTTCATTTGTTAATGTACATTAGAGATTGAACTACTTCATTATTTTCAATTTGATTCAATTCTACTTAGGACTCTACTGCAATTTATTTGAAACATTATTTAGATTGTTCTTGAAATCTAATGCTGAAATGAATGCCCTTACCCTTCTGTGAGTATATTCATGACTATAGTCTAAATCCCAAAAGCTGCATGGTTGAAGGGAATGACTTGACAGACTGTGCCAGGAATTGGTAACAAAGACCAGATATATTCTTGAGTATACTGCAGTAACCTGACAGTGATATCAATTTGATACTTTAAAATGAGATATTATGGCCCTTTTAATTTTTGTTTACCTTATTAATAGTGAAAGTGAGCATGTGCTTGTGTGCTGAAGAACTATTTTTATTTCCTATTTCTGTTTCTTTAAACACTTTATTCTTTTACAGAGTCCATTTCTCCCAAGGAGGTTTTTACTCGTCTTTTTTATTTTAATATGCACATATATAATATGCTGCAGTTAATTTTCCCCTTGTCATTTGTGTTTTAACTGTGAATGGTAATCTTTTTTATATAGAATTTCTCAATGTAGTTAAATTTATCCAGTTTTATATTGTTTTTTCGTGTTATATTTGATCATGCTTAGAAAAATGACATATTATATTCAATTTTTCATGTTTTTTCCTCAGTAAAAAGGTTTGATTTAATATTTTATCCGGAATATATTTTATAAACAGCTTTATTGAGTATTACTGAATGTCTTTCTAACATGACAATCATATGCTTTTTATGTTTCTTAGATTCAATACAATATTTTAATAGATATGCTAATGTTAAATCATCATGTCATTTGAAATATAAATGAAACTGGTTTTTGTCATGTTCAATTGTATGTTAATTTCTCCTGGCTTGTGTTTACAAATTTGAGGTGGATGGGAAATGCCTTTTACCTGGTTTATGCTTCACCATTGAGTTTAAAGCCTTTGGCCTGAATATACCACCTTACTCAATATTTGTCAAAGGAAGAACAGTGAATTACCTTGATGATGAAGTTTTTAGCCTGGGTCCCATCAAAAAGAGAGCCCAAGATAAAGGCCTTAGGCAAGAAATTAATCTGATTTATCAGTCCACCCTAAAGGAAATTAGTCCTGAATATTCATTGGAAGGACTGATGCTGAAGCTGAAGCTCCAATTCTTTGGCCACCTGATGCGAAGAACTGACTCATTGGAAAAGACCCTGATGCTGGGAAGCTTGAAGATGGGAGGAGAAGGGGATGACAGAGGATGAGATGGTTGGATGGCATCACCAATTCAATGGACATGAGTTTGAACAAACTCTGGGTGTTGGTGATGGACAGGGAGGCCTGGCATGCTGCAGTCCATGGAGTCACAGAGTCAGACACAACTGACCAACTGAACTGAACTGAACTGATCATCCTAGGGAGCTGCAATGAGCATTTGGGGGACTGGAATAGGAAATTACAGACAATCAATTTTATATATATATAGCCTATGTTTGACCACTGCTATAGATTTCTTGGGCTTAGCCTTCTTGAAAATTCTTAAAGCTCATCTCAGAATTATCCCTTTGGGGCATACAAGAGGAAATAGTAACCTGCTGCCTTAATTTGCCTAGTGGTTAGTAGCAGTCCTACACATTTAAGCCTCTAACATTCAAGATTGCTTATGTGAAGCTTTTAAGTGTATTCCCTTGGGCATTGTACATCAATAGATTAGAAAAGGAGAGTTTCTGGGAGTGGAAGTAATAGGCAGGAAAAGGCTCAACCTGAGACACTATTCATTGTATCTGCAAAGTTTCTCAGAAGGTTACTTAAAAATAGTTGCTTTAGCAGTGCTAGGAGCAAGAAAGACTCTCAGGATTTACAATAGTGTCTAAATATGTCCACTGCCATCAACTATTTGTATCACATAGCTGAATTAGAGCCAGTCAGCCAGAGGCCTCAGCAAGATGCTAACTCCATCTCTTAAATGATATGTGAAAGAGAAAGTGTTAGTAACTCAGTCATGTCCAGCTCGTTGTGACCCCATGGACTGTAACCTGCCAGATTCCTGTATCCATGGAATTCTCCAGGCAAGAATACTGGAATGGGTAGCCATTCTCTTCTCCAGGACATCTTCCTGACCCTGGTTTGGAAATTGGGTTTCCTACACTGCAAGTGGATTCTTCACCATCTGAGTCACAAAGGAAGCTGATTAAAGCAGATTCTCCTAAATGTTATAATAGAAGTCAATTAATGGAAAGAGAAAACGTTTCTTCTCCAGCAACAGTAGGGATCCTCAAAGTAATGGATAATATTCATAATTTATTTCTTCCCACAACTTATACTAAATTTCACTCACTCTTGGCCTTTAATATGGTTGGTAAAGATTGCTTGCCAGGTGGGTTGATTCAGATCTTCTTTCCCAAGAGTTATGAGTTCTTGTTTGTCTTATCATCATCCTATGACTGTTGCAATTGCCCAAATACAGTTACTGCAGGGTAGAAAAGAAGCAAGAGAAATCTCATTTAATTTTCCAGGTTTAAGATGTACTCTTACCTTCATCCATCATGTAGCTTATGGCTTCTTATGGTAAATGGCTGCTATCCTCTTAATACAGCAACTCTTTTTTTTTTTTTGGTCTGTTTGTTTTGTCTGATAGTTGGAGGGGCTTCCCTGGTGGCTCAGAGGTTAAAGCGTCTACCTGCAAGGCAATGGCGACCCACTCCAGTACTCTTGCCTGGAGAATCCCATGGATGGAATAGCCTGGAAGGCTGCAGTCCATGGGGTCGCTGAGGGTCGGACAGGACTGAGCGACCTCACTTTCACTTTTCACTTTCCTGCTTTGGAGAAGGAAATGGCAACCCACTCCAGTGTTCTTGCCTGGAGAATCCCAGGGACGGGGGAGCATGGTGGGCTGCCGTCTATGGGGTCACACAGAGTCGGACACGACTGAAGTGACTTAGCAGTAGCAGCAATGCAGGAGACCTGGGTTCGATCCCTGGGTTGGGAAGATCCCCTGGAGAAGGAAATAGCAACACTTTCCTTTTTTTGTCTGTTTGTTTTGTCTGATAGTTGGAAGGAGGAGGAGTAAAAATTGGCGAAGTAGTAGTCACAATGTTAATTTCTGTGAAACATTTACTGTGCCACCTAGAGGACTGAGAGTAAGGATCTCTAATTTAGCAGAGTGGTCTGCTAAATTGGTAATTTTACAACAGTGGTGACAGCACACATTTTCCAAGTTAAATTTTAAAGTTATTATTAAGATAAAGGAAATCTATATGACTTCTGGGCTCCCAGGTGGCACTGGTGGTAAAGAACCCATCTGCCAATGCAGGCAAAGAAGGCAATGGCAACATCTTCCAGTACTCTTGCCTGGAAAATCTCATGGATGGAGGAGCCCGTTAGTCTGCAGTCCATAGGGTCGCTAAGAGTTGGACACGTATGAGTGACTTCACTTTCACTTTTCACTTCCATGCATTTGAGAAGGAAAGGACAACCCACTCCAGTGTTCTTGCCTGGAGAATCCTAGGAACGGTGGAGCCTGCCTGGTGGGCTATGCTCTATGGGGTCATACAGAGTCAGACACAACTGAAGTGATTTAGCCACAGCAGCAGCTGCCAATGGAGGAGACATAAGAGACACGGATTCAATCCCTAAGTTGGAAAGATCCCCTGGAGGAGGGTATGTTAACCCACTCCAGTATTCCTGCCTGGAGAATCACACGGACAGAAGAGCCTAGAGCCTAGTAGGTTATAGTCCATAGGGTCACACAGAGTCAAACACAACTGAAGTGACTTAGCACACACACAGCACATATGACTTCTATCTTCCTGTTAGGGATACATCACCATTTGTCAGGAATTGACAATGTATCATATTTCCACAGATTGATCCTCCTAAGCTAGTGTGTCTGTTGAGACTTTAATAAGCTATTTCACTCTTCTAGTAGGTGAATTGCTTCAGACATATGGGATCCATTGTAAGACCAGTGGAAACCATGTTCATATGCCTATAGTTGCTTCTTCTTTGCTGTAAAGTCAATTTCTTGGTCTGAGTCAATGTTATGTGAATGATCATAGTAGTTGACCAGACCTTTTCAATACATATTTGGATGTGAGACAAACCATGATTATGAAAGACAAGCATATATGGAAATGATACCAGTTCTATCAAGGACAAATCACTGCTCCATTGAAAGGGAATAATATCTCTCCATGGTATCTCCTAGAGGAGCCATCCCACGGTCAGGAAGGGAGGCAGTAAGGGGATACCCCTCATCCAAGGTAAGGAGCAGTGGCTGCACTTTGTGGAGAGCCGTGAAGAGATACCCGACATCCAAGGTAAGAGAAACCCATTAAGATGATGCAAGAGGGCATCAGAGGACAGACACACTGAACCCATTCTCACAGAAAACTAGTCAATCTAATCACACTAAGACCACAGCCTTGTCTAACTCAATGAAACTAAGCCATGCTCGTGGGTCAACCCAAGACAGGCGGGTCATGGTGGAGAGGTCTGACAGAATGTGGTCCACTGGAGAAGGGAATGGCAAACCACTTCAGCATTCTTGCCTTGAGAACCCCATGAACAGTATGAAAAGGCAAAATGATAGGATAATGAAAGAGGAACTCCTCAGGGCAGTAAGTGCCCAATATGCTACTGGAGATCAGTGGATAAATAACCAGAAAGAATGAAGAGATGGAGCCAAAGCAAAAACAATACCCAGTTGTGGATGCAACTGGTGGTAGAAGCAGGTCCAATGCTGTAAAGAGCAATATTGCCTAGGAACCTGGAATGTCAGGTCCATGAATCAAGGCAAATTGGAAGTGGTCAAACAAGAGATGGCAAGGGTGAACGTCGACATTTTAGGAATCAGCGAACTAAAATGGACTGGAATGGGTGAATTTAACTCAGATGACTATTATATCTACCACTGCGGGCAGGAATCCCTCAGAAGAAATGGAGTAGTCATCATAGTCAACAAAAGAGTCTGAAATGCAGTACTTGGATGCAATCTCAAAAACGACGGAATGATCTTTGTTCGTCTCCAAGGCAAACCATTCAATATCACAGTTATCCAAGTCTATGCCCCAACTAATAACACTAAAGAAGCTGAAGTTGAACGGTTCTATGAAGACATACAAGACCTTTTAGAACTAACACCCAAAAAAGATGTCCTTTTCATTATAGGGGACTGGAATTCCAAAGTCAGAAGTCATGAAACACCTGGAATAACAGGGAAAATTGGTCTTGGAATGCAGAATGAAGCAGGGCAAAGATTAATAGGGTTTTGCCAAGAAAATGCACTGGTCATAGCAAAAACCCTCTTCCAACACACAAGAGAAGATTCTACACGTGGACATCACCAGATGGTCAACACTGACATCAGATTGATTATATTCTTTGCAGCCAAAGATGGAGAAGTTCTATACAGTCAACAAAAACAAGACCAGGAGCTGACTGTGGCTCAGATCATGAATTCCTTTTTACCAAATTCAGACGTAAATTGACGAAAGTAGGGAAAACTGCTAGACCATTCAGGTATGACCTAAATCAAATCCCTTATGATTATACAGTGGAAGTGAGAAATAGATTTAAGGGTCTAGATCTGATAGATAGAGTGCCTGATGAACTATGGAATGAGGTTCGTGACATTGTACAGGAGACAGGGATCAAGACCATCCCCATGGAAAAGAAATGCAAAAAAGCAAAATGGCTGTCTGGGGAGGCCTTACAAATAGCTGTGAAAAGAAGAGAAGCAAAAAGCAAAGGAGAAAAGGAAAGATATAAGCATCTGAATGCAGAGTTCCAAAGAATAGCAAGAAGAGATAAGAAAGCCTTCTTCAGCGATCAGTGCAAAGGAATAAAGGAAAACAACAGAATGGGAAAGACTAGAGATCTCTTCAAGAAACTTAGAGATACCAAGGGAAAATTTCATGCAAAGATGGGCTCAATAAAGGACAGAAATGGTATGGACTTAGGAGAACCAGAAGATATTAAGAAGAAGTGGCAAGAATGCACAGAAGAACTGTACAAAAAAGATCTTCACGATGAGGATAATGACGATGGTGTGATCACTCATCTAGAGCTAGACATCCTGGAATGTGAAGTCAAGTGGGCCTTAGAAAGCATCACTATGAACAAAGCTAGTGGAGGTGATGGCACTTCAGTTGAGCTATTTCAAATCCTGAAAGATGATGCTGTGAAAGTGCTGCAGTGAGTGTGCCAGCAAATTTGGAAAACTCAGCAGTGGCCACAGGACTGGAAAAGGTCAGTCTTCATTCTAATCTCAAAAAAAGGCAATGCCAAAGAACACTCAAACTACCACACAATTGCACTCATCTCACATGCTAAGATGATGCTGTGAAAGTGCTGCAGTGAGTGTGCCAGCAAATTTGGAAAACTCAGCAGTGGCCACAGGACTGGAAAAGGTCAGTCTTCATTCTAATCTCAAAAAAAGGCAATGCCAAAGAACACTCAAACTACCACACAATTGCACTCATCTCACATGCTAGTAAAGTAATGCTCAAAATTCTTCAAGCCAGACTTCAGCAATATGTGAACTGTGAACTTCCTGATATTCAAGCTGGTTTTAGAAAAGGCAGAAAAATCAGAGATCAAATTGTCAACATCCCCTGGATCATGGAAAAAGCAAGAGAGTTCCAGAAAAACATCTATTTTTGCTTTATTGACTATGTCAAAGCCTTTGACTGTGTGGATCACAGTAAACTGTGGAAAATTCTGAAAGAGATGGGAACACCAGACCATCTGACCTGCCTCTTGAGAAACCTATATGCAGGTCTTGTGGATGGAAGCAACAGTTAGAACTGTCCATGGAACAACTGACTGGCTCCAAATAGGAAAAGGAGTATGTCAAGGCTGTATATAGTCACCCTGCTTATTTAACTTCTATGCAGAGTACATCATGAGAAACGCTGGGCTTGAAGAAGCACAAGGTGGAACCAAGATTGCCGGGAGAAATATCAATAACCTCAGATATGCAGATGACATCACCATTATGGCAGAAAGTGATGAGGAACTAAAAAGCCTCTTGATGAAAATAAAAGAGGAAAGTGAAAAGATTGGCTTAAAGCTCAACATTCAGAAAATGAAGATCATGGCATCTGGTCCCATCACTTCATGGGAAATAGAAGGGGAAACAGTGGAAATAGTGTCAGACTTTATTTTGGGGCGCTCCAAAATCACTGCAGATGATGATTGAAGCCATGAAATTAAAAGACGCTTACTTCTTGGAAGGTAAGTTATGACCAACCTAGATAGCATATTCAAAGGCAGAGACATTACTCTGCCAACTAAGGTCAGTCTAGTCAAGGCTATGGTTTTTCCAGTAGTCATGTATGGATGTGAGGGTTGACTGTGAAGAAAGCTGAGTGCCAAAGAACTGATGCTTTTGAACTATGGTGTTGGAGAATACTCTTGAGAGTCCCTTGACTGCAAGGAGATCTAAGCAGTGTAATCTGAAGGAGATCAGCCCTGGGATTTCTTTGGAAGGAATGATGCTAACACTGAAACTCCAGTATTTTGGCCACCTCATGTGAGGAGTTGACTCATTGGAAAAGACTCTGATGCTGGGAGGGATTGGGGGCAAGAGGAGAAGGGGACGACAGAGGATGAGATGGCTGGATGGCATCACGGACTCGATGGATGTGAATCTGAGTGAATTCAGGGAGTTGGTGATGGACAGGGAGGCCTGGCGTTCTGCGATTCATGAGATCTTAAAGAGTTGGACACGACTGAGTGACTGAACTGACTGACGGTATTTACAGGCCAGCAATTGACTGATATAGTTCATCAAAGGATAGTAAATGCTAAGAACTTGGCATTAGTCTCAGCCTATGGCAGTCTTGAATGCATTCTGCATTGTCAGTATCTAGAACATCCTTGATTAAGAAGTAAACTCCTGCTGTCGAGCCCATGTATAGCCATTACCACTGCCACCATTGTCAACTTGTTTATGTCAGCATCAAGGGTCTCAAATTTAGCCTGGCTGATTTCTACAGAGTCAGTCAGCTTGGCCACTTGGTTTCTGAGTTCCTCTTATAGCGATCATTGACAAGATAAAAAGTAACAAAGTTCATCCATATTCTCATACCATACATGTGTTTTTTCTTCATATTACTGACTGATGTATTAAGCTAGTTATTACTCTCCAAAAGCCTATGTATATCAACTTTAGGCTATTTCTCTACTTCTGTCTCCAAACAAAATAAACAAATAAGGTTTAACCAGTCCATCTGGGAGGATAGTTTTTTTTATTTTCTTTTTTTCTTTTTTTTCATTGTCCTTTAGGGACACTGTTGAGTAAAATTTTATTGCAATACTGGTACATCTATTGCTTTTGATTCTCATTACTGTTGAAGCTTGAGAAGAATGAATTTCCAGGTCAATAATTATATAGCAAGTGTTAGAGGCTATGCTGTTCTGCTCCAATAAATACACCACTTCTAACATAATGGCTCTGATTGAGATAGCCATTTGGTAAAAGTTTTGGTAGTTCATCATCATCTGCCACAATCTAATTCATTGTTCTAAAGCCAAACAAAGAAAAACTAATAATAAATGGAGAGATGATGGAGACAATGCCCTTGACTACTTCCAGTCTTTGCTTGAGGCACTAAATCCTTTCAATTCGTTTAAGATGTAATTTAGTTTAAATAATTATTTTGGCCAAAAGTAGAAGAGTGTCAAGGCTTGCATCTCTCTTTCCTGCTGTTATAATGCTTATCTCATAGGTGAGATACCCAAGGTAATATAACATATGACATGGCTACATTTGTCTGATAATAAAAAATTAAAAATAAGAAATAGAAAAAGAAATAGAAGAGACATCATCTTTACAAAATAGATTTGCTGTCAAATTAGATCCCATCTAGATGATATCAAGTATTCATTAGTAAGTAATAATATAATATCTATGTCTCAGTCAAAACTCAAAATTATTTGAAATGTGTCCTAAATCAATAAATTGACACAATTATTTAAGTATGCATGTGTCTTTTTATGTTAAATATGAATATCACCAACTGATAGCATTTATTATAAACTGATGTGAGAAAAACCATGTATATCAATCATGGATCCATGTAAGTTTGAAACATTATGGCAAATACTGAAGGACTAATGATTCCGGGAATTATAATGTAAATGATACATTTACATGATACTTTGAAACACTGGGGTTTGATTTGAACAAAAGAAAAACACTTGCTTTGTAAAAAGAAAATTCTAAAATGCATGAGTAAGGCTTCCCTGGTGGCTCAGAGGTTAAAGCGTCTGCCTGCAGTGCGGGAGACCCAGGTTTGATCCCTGGGTTGGGAAGATCCTCTGGAGAAGGAAATGGCAACCCATTCCAGTACTCTTGCCTGGAAAATTCCATGGACTGAGGAGCCTGGTGGGCATAGTCCATGGGGTCGCAAAGAGTTGGACATGACTGAGCAACTTCACCTTCAAAATACATGAGTAAATATATCCTTTAAAATGTCTTCAAGTATATATATGTAATAATTACATAAGGGTAAATTAATAGGATACTGACTAATCCAACATTATAAATGAAAATGGAATAATAAGAATACAATGAACATTTTTTCATTATCACCATGAGAAAGCTAATTAAAATTCTAAATGTTTTTAAAATTATATTCATATACACTGAGAAAAATATGATTTTAATATATTCTCTTTGACTTGATATTACAATAAACTTTAAGAAAACTTCTCTAAATTAATTTAAATTCACTATGTCTTTTATTTATTTAATATGTAAAGCACTGTTATATTTTTTCTAAATGTCCAAATTAAAAACAAGCAAACAAAATAAAAACTTCTGATTCATGTCTAGAAAAAGGAAGAGCAACAGCATTTTAACTTTACAAAAGTATATTTAATTAGAGTGTGATGTTTTCATACCCAAGCAGAAAATATTTTTGAAGAAGTTAGATGCTATGGTTTTAGGATTTTAAAGTGTTTCTTAAAAAATAATTTGTAAATAGAAATATGAACTGTTTTTCTCTTTCTATTATAAATACTGGAATAAGTACTTAATATTGAAATGCACATCTCATTCATGTGTTTTGTTTCTGTAAAATTTGCCAATAGACCCTCAAAGCTGCTGAATACATGTTTAGTTCCAATTTCATTTCTTCTGAATTGCATCATCCTTAAGCAATGCATCATCATCACAGGTCATTGCACTGATGGAATTAATCTGATAAAACACCTGTGTGACAGGGAAAATGATATATTAGTGTGATTAATCATTAATGAACATCATCAGCACATGATCTATTAGTGTATTGCTCAAAGGATGGTGCCATTAGGAGTGAGTTCCTAGTGTTAAATTACGGTATTGAAAGCAATAGCTAGAGCTTGGCATAATCCAGAAGGCAGCAAGTAGATGTGCCAAGGAAAATAAAATTCTGAGAACTTTTTTTTTTCTGGCTTTAACGTGTCAGATTTGCATCTTTGCTAATAAGGTTTACTACCCTAGGGCACAATTAAATTTGAACTTATTATTCATCTACTATTAATTGCTTATCTATCCTCCATAAATTATACCATTTATGGGGCTGACTCACATATGCTGCATCACCAGTGAGAATGGCAAACAACTTTTTATTTGAAAAGGAAATAAAGATGAATTTTATATACCTGTGAGAAAATAATAATTTTTGCCAGGTTATTTCTTCAACCATGTAGGCATAACTATGTCACAAACTATATTTCACTTGACCAACTCATGATATAAAGATTGAAAATTGTCCTGCAATGCCTTTGCTAAAGTAATCTAACCAAGAAATTTATTTATTCAAGATAAAAACATATTTGCATATATAATAGATTTTAAAATCAGAGATTGATAAATAGATAAATTTTAAGAATTCAGAATCTGAATAGATTAGTTTCTAACATAAACTTGATGAATTTGATCTTTTAGATTTAAGTAACCCTAGAGTTCCAGAGAAACATCTATTTCTGCTTTATTGACTATGCCAAAGCCTTTGACTGTGTAGATCACAATAGAAAGTAAAAGTGAAAGTGAAGTCGCTCAGTCGTGTCCGACACTTTGCGACCCTGTGGACTGTAGCCCACCAAGCTCCTCTGTTCATGGGATTCTCCAGGCAAGAGTACTGGAGTGGGTTTCCGTTTCCTTCTCCAGGGGATCTTCCCCACCCAGGGATCGAACTCAGGTCTTCCTCATTGCAGGCAGATGCTTTAACCTCTGAGCCACCAACTGTGGAGAATTCTTCAAGAGATGGGAATACCAGACCACCTGACCTGCCTCTTGAGAAACCTATATGCAGGTCTTGTGGATGGAAGCAACAATTAGAACTGGACATGGAACAACCGACTGGTTCCAAATAGGAAAAGGAGTACGTCAGGGTTGTATATTGTCACCCTGCTTATTTAACTTCTATGCAGAAAACATCATGAGAAACGCTGGCTTGAAGAAGCACAAGGTGGAACCAAGATTGCCAGGAGAAATATCAATAACCTCAGATATGCAGATGACACCACCCTTATGGCAGAAAGTGAAGAGGAACTAAAAAGCCTCTTGATGAACGTGAAAGAGGAAAGTGAAAAAGTTGGCATAAGGCTCAATATTCAGAAAACTAGCATCATGGCATCTGGTCCCATCACTTCATGGGAAATAGATGGGGAAACAGTGGAAACAGTGTCAGACTTTATTTTTTGGGGCTCCAAAATCACTGCAGATGGTGACTGCAGACATGAAATTAAAAGACGCTTACTCTGGAAGGAAAGTTATGACCAAACTAGAAAGCATATTAAAAAGCAGAGACATTACTTTGGTGACAAATGTCCATCTAGTCAAGGCTATGGCTTTTCCAGCAGTCATGTATGGATGTGAGTTGGACTGTGAAGAGGGCTGAGTGCAAAAAAATCACTGCTTTTGAACTGTGGTGTTGGAGAAGACTCTTGAGAGTCCCTTGATCTGCAAGGAGATCCAATCAGTCCTTTCTAAAGGAGATTGGTCCTGGGTGTTCTTTGGAAGGAATGATGCTAAAGCCGAAGCTCCAGTGTTCTGGCCACCTTATGTGAATAGTTGACTCATTGGAAAAGATTCTGATGCTGGGAGGGATTGGGGGCAGAAGGAGAAGGGAACGACAGGGGATGAGATGGCTGAATGGCATTACTGACTCAATGGACGTGAGTCTGAGTGAAATTCCGGAGTTCGTGATGAGCAGGGAGGCCTGGCGTGCTGCAATTCATGGAGTCGCAAAGAGTGAGACATGACTGAGTACCTGAACTGAACTGAAAACGTGACTGAATATTTAATTACTGTGTTATTTTGAACAGATATTAACGGCTATTCTTTTCTAAGAATGTTTATTCAATGAGGCAAAAGGTTGTATCTGTTCAGTTCATTGTTTTATTCCCTGGATATAGGCTGCTGCTGCTGCTAAGTCACTTCAGTCATGTCCAACTCTGTGCGACCCCATAGCGGCAGTCCGCCAGGCTCCCCCTTCCCTGGGATTCTCCAGGCAAGAACACTGGAGTGGGTTGCCATTTCCTTCTCCAATGCATGAAAGTGAAAAGTGAAAGTGAAGTCGCTCAGTCGTGTCCGACTTTTAGCGACCCCATGGACTGTAGCCCACCAGGCTCCTCCATCCATGGGATTTTCCAGGCAAGAGTACTGGAGTGGGGGGCCATTGCCTTCTCTGGGATATAGGCTAGAGAATCTCAAATGTGAGACAATCAAAAATTTCTCTAATTAATTAATTTAATAATGTCATGAAACATATTCAGACTCCATAGATCACCAGGCTCCTCCATCCATGGGATTTTCCAGGCAAGAGTACTGGAGTGGGGGGCCATTGCCTTCTCTGGGATATAGGCTAGAGAATCTCAAATGTGAGACAATCAAAAATTTCTCTAATTAATTAATTTAATAATGTCATGAAACATATTCAGACTCCATAGATCATGTATGCATATAAATAACTTCTGTATATATGTTTTTTGAACCATGATTTAAATTATTCTTTTTTAAATATTAAAAGTACCTTGTTTATATTATCATTAATTTTCAATCTGTATCAAAAGATAAATCTACATATGTTTTTCATGAAGATAGTGCCACATAAATATTTTCAATACTCTAAATATGTATAATGTGAGAGTTTTATTAAGATCAGTCATAGTATAAACAAAAACTATTGATTAAAGTCATTGAGACTTTTAACTAAGACAACATAGCATAGCCTGAGTTTTGTTCTTTTTCTCCATTAAATACAATCACAAACCCTTGAAATAGCACTAAGAATATGTATAGAAATTTCTGAAACTGCTATAAAGGTGGCTAAGTGGTTTGGAATCCCAGGATTGGAGGAACAACACAGTGGCCTCCATCCACAAGAAGGTTTTCCAGACCTGCCATTTCCCCAGCCGCACCCTAACAACAGAAGTTAGCTCAGATAGGTCTCTTTAAGAGCCCATTTGTTTGTTTTGTTTATGTGTTTGCTTTTTCTCTCCAGATACAATTTNTCATTAAGCCAAGGACATCACACAAAGGCCTACTTCTAACACCTCCTGAATCTTAATGCGAGAGAGTATTGATCTCTACCATTTATGATCCTACGGCAGTCGGGTGGCTCTTCACACGTGGAACCTCCTCGTTTGGGCACCGTGACTTCGAAAAACACCTCTGGCGCGGGCAGGATATAGGATTCGGGAGCCGAGGGTTTCCTCGGTTTTCTTCCTTTTCTGGCCTTGAAGGTAAGGTGCCCGGCGCTGAAAGCGGCGGCCACCGCAGCGGATTTCACCGCGGAGGGCCGGGCGCGGAGAGCCGGCGGCCGGGCTGCCGCGGAGGCCCCACCTGTGCGTCCCTCCAATCCTTTCCGCCCCCTCGTTTGGCCGGTAGCGGCCCCTCCTTCCGGCGGGCTCGAGGCGGAGGGACTGCGGCTGTGGGCGCGCGCCGCGGCCGCGGGCCCCCGGGGACAGTTGGGCTCCGCCCGGCAGAGGAGCCGCTGGCGGGAGCGCGCGCCAGGAAGACCCCCGCCGGCCGCGACGCTCGCGGCCCGCGCGAGCGCGCTCGGTTGGTGCACGAGCGCGGCTCCGCCCCGCCTGCTAGGCGCGCGCCCCCGCCCGGCCCTCTCCTCCCCCATCCCCGGCGCGGACGGGGTGGATCCAGCTCACTCCCCTCCCCTGAGCGGCCGCGGCGGCGGCCGGCGCTGAATGAGAGACGCCGACTGCTCGGGTCGCTGAGCGCTAGCCTAGGCGGCGGCGGCGGCGGCGGCAAAGCGCGCGGTGAGTGCCCGCCTGGCGGCTCCTTCCGCTACGCCCACCCGAGTGCAGCCTGGCCGCGGAGTCGAGGGGCACCACGGCGTCTGTGGGAGGTGACATCTGCCCGGACGAGGCGGTTTCTGCGGAGCCCGCGCCGGCGGATGCTCGGATCCGCTGCCGCCGGAGTGTGGGAGGCCGGGCCCCGGGCGGTGCCGGGCGCGCTCCCCGCGCACACGTGTCCTCGCCGGTAGGGAGACGGAGGCCAGTCCCCAAGGAACGAGCCGGGCCGTGAGGGACACGCACGTGGGGCCCTGTGGGATGTACGTGGACACGTGGGTGGCTGAAGTCGCCATCGCCTGGCGGGCTTCAGCGTGGCGATCCGGGCCTCATGGGGACTCCTTCCAGCTGGACAGGGAGTTGAGCCGGGCTTCCAGTCGCAGCCCTGAACCCCCCCTCCGCGCCTCCTTTGTCGCCAGGTTGGCGCCCCTCCAGCCGGCGGGACTGAAAGCGCCTCCCCGGGGCAAGGGGCGGGGGGAGATGAATGGGGAGGGAAGGGCCGGTCCCAGACTCGGAGCCTCACAGCCCTTCCCTTTCTTGGGGGTGAGGGAGTCCAGTGGCTTCGTTCGTGGCAGATTTTACCTTCGGGGGGGCCTCTGAGCTGAGCTGTCCACAGCTTCGCCTGCAGCCCCGGTTGAGGACGCTGCGGGAGCCGGGGGGACCGACCGGGAGGGCTGACAGCCCGGGGCCTGAGGCCGCGCTGGGGCTGCCGGGTCTCTATGGCAACCTGGGGTGCAAGGGGAGGGCCCTCTGAGCTGTCTCATGAGCAGATGATAGGAACCGTCGAGTGAGGACAGGAAAAGGAGGCTTCCTGGCCCAGAGGACCCCTTGCCGGTCCTCCCCCGGCAGAGGCCCTCCCCACACTACTCGGTTCTGAAGCGTCTCCTAGGCTCGGGGAGTCGGAACCCGCCGAGGCGGGCCACACCCCCTCCCCAGCCCTCGCAGCTGCGCCCCCGAAGCCCGGCCGCCCAGCTGGCCGCCTTGCGGACCCGCACTCTGGCGGTCAGGGTGACCTGTTGCGGAGCGGCCCGCAGCCCGAATCGCCCGCCGACTCGGACCGGGAGGGACCGGTCCTGCGCTGGCCCCGCGCGGCGGGACGCGGGGCCGGGGGCCGCTGCCGGAGGTCGCGTATGCGGTACTGCTAGGAGCGGACGTACTGAAAAAAAATAAATAAATAAAAGAGGTTCCCCCACGGGTCTGATCAAACACTTGCAGAGCGGGGATATCTGTCTGCAAATATCCGGGATTCCATTGCAGTATCGGATTAGGTAGGCTCATAAACACCATGCTTTGGAGGTGATTTGAGAGAAACCCGAGCCAGAAGTGAGGAGCTCTTATCTGTATCTGGAAAATAACCTTAAACCTGTGCTGAGCTAAATTATTCCCCCACATGCCCCCATCAAAGCTCTTTTCCTGTAGCTGTGTGTTGTGCAGACGCAGTCCAGTTTCACTGTACGTGGGCGTGTTTGGGAAGAAGCTGCGAGCTGATAGGAGGTACCTTAGTACAAATGTTAATTTGTTTTACCCAGGAGGGGTGAGGGAGGAGGAAGAAAGGGCACTGATGTTAGCTGTGGAGGAGGGGGCCATTGAAACACTAAATTTCTGTTGAAGAAAGCTCTAAAAAGAAATACAGAGTACCTGGCCTTTAAGATGGTTAAGAAGGAAATATAGTCAGCAGTTAATTGAGCTTTATCTTTTACATGCCCAGGATTTTAAAATTTCAACGCTGTAGTTGCTATAGAGAGCTTTGTTTTCACACCGGTGTTTGTGAATTGATCTTGTGTTTTTCTGTATTCACCGTCAAGCCAGCTCTGTCTCTTTGAAAATGACCATCAGAATTTTGGGAAACTTTTGGATCTGAGCAGCATAGTATTACAGTGATAGATCATAGCTTGCTAGCCCTAAAAGCCTATTCCATCCAGATAATTATGGTTATACAGTGCTGTAGAATCATAAATAATGTGTGTTACTGTTAGACTGCTGCATATCTTCCTGGAGACTTTAGAATTATGAAGAATCTTATCCAAACGGTCTTGTTTTAATAAAAGTCTCTTACTCAAGCTTTGTAGGCATAAAGTTTATCGTCTAGCTTCAATTTGGAAAAGTACTTGTCTTATTAGCTTAAAGACCAAAGGCAAGGACATTATTTTGAAATGGTAAGATCTACCTGTTTTTTTTTTTTTCCATTTTATTCCACCTTTCATTCAATTAAGAAATTTGACTTTAAAACACTGAGAATGGAACTCTGGAAATATTGTTCATTTTGCCTAAATCATTCTAGATTGCAATATGCTTTTCTGATACATTCTTTGATTTTCAGCAAAAACTAACCAAAATATCCTGAGAGAAAGTATAACTACTTTAAAACTGACCTTGTGGATCCTTTATGTACTTTTATTATATATGTGAGTAATGTATTTGTGTGTGTGTTTATGTACCTAGTACATGTCTCTTTCAGTTTAGTACATGTCATTACAGCTGAGACAGCAGTTTTTTGTAGTGAATGATGGATATATGTATAAGTGAAATTGTTCTGTTGCGATTTAAGACGCTTTTGTCCAGCGGCCCAGTTTGTACATTCATTCATTCATTCTACACATATTTATTCATTTTCTACTTGGTGCCAGTTAGTTGCCTAGATGTTGGTGATACAGCAGAGAAAAGGATAGGTCTGTGCCCTGATGGAGCTTAAAGGATAAGTAGGCAGATTGTCAGATAACACTATTTAGCATTAGGTTACAACTTTAAGAAGTAAAAACTCCTCTGAAGAGTTTTTTTGGTTAAGGATATTTGTTGTGTTTTTCTTCTAAGGATAGTGGGAATTATTTCTGGGTGAACAAAAGCATCAAGACAAGTTATTTTAAAAATACACTGATGTTTATGTACTTTGGGTATCTGGTTCCCCAAAATAAACACTCTACCTTAAGTCACATGATGCACAGTTTACTTGTGGTTAGACAGCTTTATACTTTTGGTTTATATAGTTAAATGAGATGTTTGCTAAAAATATTTTTCTTGGCACTTGATTTTAAGGGAGTCTAATTCTTTTTTTTCCCTAAATTTTTTAAAGCGTTCCCTAAATTTTTCCTTCCTCTGGCTGTGTATGTGTGAGTGAACCAAGGTCCTATTGTTCTTCCTTAGAATCTAATAACCATCGCTAAATCAGAGAATTCTGACTGAAAGTTTTCTTTTTAAAATATGACGAACACTGGTATAGTTTGCCACAAATTATTGTTGTTGTTTAGTCTCTAAGTCATGTCTGACTCTTTTGCTACCCTATGGACTAGAGCCCACCAGGCTTTTCTGTCCATGAGATTTCCCAGGGAGGAATACTGGAGTGGGTTCCCATTTCCTTCTCCAGGGGATCATCCTGACCCAGGGACCTTTTCAGATCACAAAACTTTTTAATATACTGCCGCTGCTAAGTCGCTTCAGTCGTGTCTGACTCTGTACCACCCCATAGACGGCAGCCCACCAGGCTCCCCCTTCCCTGGGATTCTCCAGGCAAGAACACTGGAATGGATTGCCATTTCCTTCTCCAGGGGATCATCCCGACCCAGGGACCTTTGCAGATCACAAAACTTTTTAATATACTGTTGATTCTTAAATACGTTGGTACTTCTTATTTACAGGAGTGCCAACAGTTAACATTGACCTTGTGCGTGTGCTTAGCCACTTTGGTCATGTCTGACACTTTGTGACCCCCATGGACCGTTAGCCCGCCCGACTCCTGTTCATGGAATTTTCTCGGCAAGAATACTGTAGTAGGTTGCCATGCCCTCCTCCAGGGGATCTTCCCCACCCAGGGATGGAATCCCTGTCTCCGCCTTGGCAGTCGTATTCTTTACCATCGAGCCACCGGGGAAGCCCAGAACAGTGACCTTATGTAGGTATTATCATCTCCATTTTGAGCTGAGGAAATGGAAATGTGAGTACACCAACGAGCAAGCAGTGAACCTAAACCCAAGTCTTAGCTCTTACTACAATGGGATGCTCCACCTGGGGGGAGGATCAGCATCCACTGCTACAGTTTAGCATACCGTATAGCTGCTAGCCTGCTTTTCCAGAAATTTCTAAATAACTTTTAAACTCTAAACCCAACTGTTGGTTGAGATTTAATTAGACCTGTTTAGATTCTAAAAGTTCTGCTTTTTATTGCTGTATAGAAAAAAGACAGTTTGGATCTACTTTTAATGATATAAATGTTTTGAGAATAAGATGTATTAAAATTAATCCTCTTTTCTGAATGTGAAGTTTTTATTGTATAACAACTGTATTTAGAATAAAGCAAATTGCTTTACTCTGGATGCTACATTTTTTTAGTTACTCAGTTTTCAATAAAAAGATAATCCAGATAGCCTGAAACTCTGGCTTAACCTGAGTGAGCTTTCTTGGAGAATAAAATTACCCTCTAAATTTTTTTTTTTTTAATATGTCTTAATCCCGTTGGTTTATGGATTTTCTTCAGTGAGAAAATAAAGATTGGATGTGATATATTTCAGTAGCTTGAAATTAATCTGGAGTCTTTCTTGATTAACCTCTTGAACTTTTGGTTTAGGAAACCTTTTAACCATGTCATAGGAATAGAAACACTGAAATTTGAAATATGTGACTTCTGCCTGTTCTATGGAAAGAAGAAAGTTTGAGTATATATTTAGCGAGTCCCTTTAGTCCGTAATGGCTGGTTAGGGATATAGGAAGCAGTGTTCATAGGGCTCAGCTTGAAGGTGCCTGGCAGCTTATATGTGCCGCCACAGGGAACTTTGGTACAGGCTTTTGAATGTCACATGGCTTTGGTGTATGAGAGGCTTGAAAAGGAAGCCCTCACCTTGAGCTTAATTGATACCTTCTGTTATTTTGCTTATATGACCTTTTCTCCAAACAGATTTTTCCTTCTTGCTCATTCTTGGAGAACCCTTTTCTGAAAACCTTGCCTAAATAGCAGCCCCATCACACTCTACCCTCATCTTTATTTCTCTTCACAACAGTAATTTATCTGACATTATAGCATATGTTAATTTGCTTATTATCTGCTTCCCTCTGAATATAAGGTGGGACCTTCCTTGAGGTCCTTCACGAGGTGAAAGACTTGGCTCACTGATGTCTTCTAGCACCTAGAAAAGTGCCCGGCACAGTCAATGCCCAGATAAACTTTGTGGAGTGGTTGAATTAATTGATATTAAATGATAGAAAAAACACTAGTTATGTTTCTTGAAAACAACAACAAACTTTTGACTTTAAATAATACACCTGTGCAGTTAAAAAGAAAGTTGTACTGTAAAACTTAAAATGAAAACCCCACCCCCTGAATAATTTTCCCTCCCAGGTCCTGCTTTTAGAGCAATTATTTTTGATATGTTTAGCTGGTTTTTTTTTTCTTTCTGATATTTATTTCCATATTTTAAGGTATTACTTGTTTTTCAATTTTAGATACCTGTTGGCTTCCTCCTCTGGAAGATAAGTCTATGCTTTAGGGTTCTTAGGCCCGCTGAGCTTCCTCTCCCTTTATCTCCTTAATACAGTCACCTCCTAATATGTTATATCTCCTAATGTATCATATAGTTATGTAACTGATTGTTTATTGTTTACATTATTATGATTTTGTGTATCTGTTTACTGTTGAGCTATGCAGTATTCTGTGATTGTATTTCATGAATTTAAAATTGTGGGGGGCCTTCTCTGGTGGTCCAGTAGCTAAGACTCTGTGCCCCAGTGCAGGGGCCCTAGGCTGCATTGCTGGTCAGGGAACTAGACCCCACATGCCACAGCTGAGTTTGCATGCTGCAACTAAGACCTGCTGCAGCCACATAAATGAATACTAAATATTTTTTTCTATTTTTTTTGCTTAGTGTCCTATTTGTCTCTATTCCCCCCCACCCCCTACCCCCACCAGGAACTGTCTCAGTATGTGCAAACACATCAGATTGATCACTCGATTTTTTTTTTTTTTTTTAATTGGAAATATCTCAGAGTTCCCTGTCCTTATGCCCAGATCAGCACTGGGGCTCTTCCCTCTGCTGGGCATCAGCTTGTGATTGCCCTTTGTGACCCTGGGAGTTCTCTTTACCTTTTCCCTGTGTTCGAGCCCATACTGCAGCCACATAAATGAATACTAAATATTTTTTTCTATTTTTTTTGCTTAGTGTCCTATTTGTCTCTATTCCCCCCCACCCCCTACCCCCACCAGGAACTGTCTCAGTATGTGCAAACACATCAGATTGATCACTCGATTTTTTTTTTTTTTTTTAATTGGAAATATCTCAGAGTTCCCTGTCCTTATGCCCAGATCAGCACTGGGGCTCTTCCCTCTGCTGGGCATCAGCTTGTGATTGCCCTTTGTGACCCTGGGAGTTCTCTTTACCTTTTCCCTGTGTTCGAGCCCATGTTCTCTGGATCCCTGTTCTCCTCTTTCTCTGATTTACCCCTTTGTTTTGGTGAAATACATCCCTCAGTAACTTTTAAGAAAGAGTGTTTGAGGAGGTGAAATTTCTGAGACGTTTGCATTGCTGAAAGTATCTTTCTTCTACCCTGACAGCTGGTTGATAATTTGGCCCGTCTCAGTGTGGGATTCTAAACTGAAGTAATTGTCCTTCAGAATTTAAGGGGTGGTACTGAAATTACCTAGCTTCAGGTGGCTGTTGAACAGTCTTGTGCCCTTTCATCTTCTTCATCCTTTCTGCGTGACCAGTGTCTGGTAAGATCCTTTCTCGGCCGTCAGTCTGTGGCTCTCATGTCTGCTGTGTCTTGTGTGGGTCTTACCGCATTTCTTCCGCACAGGACTCAGTGGGCCCTTCAACCAGCAGTGTCTGTGTTAGGTGAGAGGAGAGGTGATCATCCAGTGCAAGGCTGAGCCAGTTTTTTCTTTGAAGGGCTGAAGAGTATTGTAGGCTTTGTGCACAGTACTATCTGTTACTGCTACTCAGCTTTGCTTTTGTAGCATGAGGCTGCCGTAGATAGCACAGGCACATGGTTTGCTGACCCCAGTCTGAGCACAGGTGGAAGGATTAGCCGTTGCTTTACTAGGAGTCGGGAGAGAAGAGCAGAATTTGTGGACCGCATGATGGTGGTGGCTTGAGGAAATTCTCATCTGAGGTTTTCTGTTAGTGTATGATAAGCAAGACCATTAGCTGAGAGTGAGAAAGAATGGCTGTGTGTATCGGAGGTTTGACAAGGGGGAAGGAACATGACACAGTCATCCATCAAAGAGTGGAAAAATGAAGAGAATAGAGGAGAGGAATATATTGTGTTGGCGGCTGCTGCTGCTAAGTCGCTTCAGTTGTGTCCAACTCTGTGCGACCCCATAGACAGCAGCCCACCAGGCTCCTCCGTCCATGAGATCTTCCAGGCAAGAACACTGGAGTGGGTTGCCATTTCCTTCTCCAATGCATGAAAGTGAAAAGTGAAAGTGAAGTCGCTCAGTCGTGTCTGACTCTTAGAGACTCCATGGACTGCAGCCTACCAGGCTCCTCCATCCATGGGATTTTCCAGGCAAGAGTACTGGAGTGGGGTGCCATCACCTTCTCCGATTGTGTTGGCTAGTCAGCATTAAGGGCTCACTTACCCCAGAGAGATGATTTTAAATTTCAGGTTCCTGACTTTAACAGAAATATCTCTAAAATCTCACCAAATATGATATCTTACTAAAGGTCTCCCCCCGCTCCTACCCCGGTCAGGTGAGGTTTTTTAAATTAATCATCAGAACTATTCACATATAAGTACTGTATACTTATATGTCTATATGTTTTTATACATACAGACATGACCTATATAACTTCTCATTTGTAGAGAAATGCCAAAAGAAAGTACTATAATTTTTCCCAAATGCACATTTGATTTAGAAATCATTTGCTTATTCATTTTTTAAAAGCCATGGAGCATTTTCTGTGTTCCAGGAATAGTTCTTGGTGCTGGGGATACAGCTGTAAACAAAAATACAAAAACATTTGCCTCTATTACATTTATATTTTAACTAACATCTAATTAAATACACACATCGACATTCACAAAGAAAGGAACATTACGCAGAGATGAGAAAATATTAAATGTATTTTTTTTTCAGCTTTCTTGAGGTATAATTGCAAAATTGTAAGACATTTAAATTAAAATATACCAAATGATGATTTAATACATGTTTACATTGTGAAAATGCTCAGCATCATTAGCTGTAAGACAGTGGTCCCCAACCTTTTTGGCACCAGAGACTGATTTCCTGGAAGACAGTTTCCATGGATAGGAGTTGGGGGCGGTGGTTCAGGCAGTAATGTGAGCAGTGGGAAACAGCAGATGAAGTGCCACGCACTAGCCCACTGCGTGGCCCTGTTCTTAACAGGCCGTGGACAGATACCAGTCCATGACCTGGGGATTGGTATAAGGGAAGTGAAGTCAAGCCATGGTGAGATACCCCTTCACACTACGAGAAGGGCTAGAATTTAAAAAGTTTGGTGATGTAGCAAGTATAGGATGGATGTTGAGAAATTGGATCCCTCAGACACTAACAGGAATATAAAATTATGTAGCTTCTTTGGAAGATAGTATGGCAGCTCTTAAGGAGATTAAATGTTGAGTGACCATTATGACCCAGCAGTTCTTTCCTAGGTATATACCCAAGGAAGATGAAAGCATGTCTCCACAAAAAATTGTTCCCAAATGATTATGGCGACATTATTCATTGTAAGGAAAAAAATAGAAATAACACAAATGTCTATCACCCAACAAGTGAATAAACAAAATGTGATATATCCATCCAGTGGGATTATTATTTAGCCCTTAAAAGGAGTAAGGTATGATACATGTTATATTGTCAGTAAATTTTGAAAATATTATGCGTGGTGAAAGAAGCAGTCACAAAAGGCCAGATATTATATGATTACATTCATATGAAACATGCAGAACAGGAATCTATAGAGATCGAATGCTGATTAGTGGTTGCTTGAGGTTGCAGGTAGGGGATGGGAAGGCCTAAAGAGTATAGGGTTTCTTTTTAAGATTTTAAAAATGTTCTACAGTTGACTGCATTGATACTTCTACATGCCATTGAACTGTATACATTTTCTTTTTGGCTTGTCTGTGTGGCTTGTCGTGTTTTAGCTCCCTGATCAGAATTGAACATGAGACCTTGTCAGTGAAAACTCAGGAGTCCTAACCACTGGACCACAAGGGAAATTCCTGAATTGTATACTTTAAATGGATGAATTGTATGGTATGTGACTTATATTTCAAAGCTGTTTAAAAAAGCAAGACATGGCAAAAAGAATCAGTAATATGAAGCAACGGTACTTTAATTGAGAAAAGCAAGTTACAGAGCAAAGTATAAAATATCCCATTTTAATGAAACAGTAAAAATCCAATGTTTATTGCAGAGTATAAGTGATCTTGTAAGACTGAAAAATGTTGCACACCAGATGTAAACATTTGTTACCTAGTTGGTCTTAGGTAAAAAAGAGGGAGAGAAAGAAGGGAGAAAATAACTTGAAGGAGAAGGGCTTGATATAGAAGAAACAGCATTTATAACATAATAAACATAAATCTGGACTGCAAGGAGATCTAACCAGTCCTTTCTGAAGAAGATCAACCCTGGGATTTCTTTGGAAGGAATGATGCTGAAGCTGAAACTCTAGTACTTTGGCCACCTCATGCGAAGAGTTGACTCATTGGAAAAGACTCTGATGGTGGGAGGGATTGGGGGCAGGAAGAGAAGGGGATGACAGAGGATGAGATGGCTGGATGGCATCACTGACTCAATGGATGTGAATCTGAGTGGACTCCAGGAGTTGGTGATGGACAGGGAGGCCTGGTGTGCTGCGATTCATGGGGTTGCAAAGAGTCGGACACGACTGAGTGACTGAACTGAACTGAACTGAAACATAAATCTTGAAAAGAAAATGGTAGTTGTCTATGTGGTGAGATACTAGGGTTTTTTTCTTTTTCTTCTTATATTTTTCTGGATTGTTTGATTTCTTTTATCAATATAAATATCTAAAACTAAGAAACAATACAAATAAAACATTTATGAAATCTGAAAAAATGTAGCAGTTTGTTTTCCATAATAGCACCCAACTGGAAACAAGCCAGCTGCCCATCAGCAGAAAAATGTAGCAATAATTTGTGGTATGCTCTGTACTGAATACTATATATCAGTGAAAAAGAAGGAACTACTGCTATACTTAGCAAATATGGGTGAATATCACAAACTATTGATAGAAATCAGACACAAAAGAGTATATTCTGTGTGATCCTCTTTTCTTGAAGCTCAGGAAAAGGTCAAACTCATCTCTGTTGTTGGAAGTCAAAGTAGTGGTTAAGGGTTGGGACTAGCGGAGCAAGACTTCTAGAGTGCTGGAAATGCTCTATATCTTTATTTGACTGGTGGTTACATGCACATCTACATAGTAAAAATTCATAAGTACATTTTAGTATTTATGTGTATCTCAATAAAAAAAGTAAAACACATCAAGCCAGAAAAAAATGAAAAAAATAAGCTTTAAAAAATCTGGTGCTCCTGTGAAAAGTCTTTGTATACTTTCAAGGATACTTATATCATTTCCAAAGACAGTTTCTCTCTGCTTTCAGTTTTTTATTAATTAATTTTTAATTGAAAAGTAATTGCTATGTATAATTGTGTTGGTTTCTACCAAACATCAGCACGAATCAGCCATATCTGCCTTCATTTTTAGTGGTTGCATCATAATGCATAATGGTTGCACATTCTGTGGGTGTATCATAATTTCTTTAAGCAGTCTCTTGATGGGACACTTAGGTTGTTTCTAACTTTTATATACTGTGAAGAGCGATAGAGTTAACATCTTTTCTTATACATCTTCCTGTACTTTTCTGGTCATTTCCTTTTGATGAATTCCTAAAAGGAGGATGGTTCACTTGTTTGGAGGTTAAGTACATTTGCATTCTTGCCTGTGCCATATGATTGTTTCTCTATACTCTTACTGATTTGGTGATTAACTTTACAAACATAGATTTTGATCTATTATGTAATAAATTCTTATTTTAATTTGCATTTTTAAATATCTTTGGTGAAATTTATATTCTCATGTTTTTGGACATTTAGGCTATAATTTTCTTTTCATATCTTATATACTTATTGCTTACATTCTTATCTCTTAAAAGTCTTTTAAGCAGATAAGTCAAATAACAAAAAAATACATAAAGATTAATACACTTAACACCTCAGACAGAAAAAGACAAATACCAAATGATATCACTTACATGTGAAATCCAAACTATGATACAAATGAACTTATCTATGAAACAGAAACAGACTCAGAGAGAACAAACTGGTGGTTGCCAAGGCAGGGAGGGTTAGGGAAGGGATGGATTGGGAGTTTGGGATTAGCAGATGCAAGTTGTTATATAGAATGGATAAACAAGTTCCTGTTGTATACCACAGGGGACTATTTTTAATATCCTGTGATAGACCATAATGGAAAGGAAAAAAAAATACAGTTAACTTGAGAAATGAAACATTACCAGTGCAGTTGAAGCATCCTATTGCTTAACATTAATAACATGTTAGAGCTCTTCTTGTATGAAGAATATTGGTTTTGTTGCTTGTTGTAGACCTTTTCCCTATCTTATTTTCTGTTGCATAACTTAGAGTATTTCCGTGGAGGCTCAGATGGTAAAGAATCTACCTGCTATGCAGGAGACCTCGGTTCAGTCCCTGGGTTGGAAAGATCCCCTGGAGAAGGAAATGGCAACCACTCCAGTATCTTGCCTGAAGAATCCCATGGACAGAGGAGCCTGGTGGGCTACAGTCCATGAGAGTCAAAGAGTTGGACATGACTGAGTAACTATCTCTTTTTAGAGTCTTTTATTAAATCTATATTGGCTTCAGTTGTGAGATATACTGTTTAATATACAATTAAGAATAAAAATATACTGTCAGTTAAACCATGACACTCTTAGTTGAAGAGGCATCCTGATTTCAGAGATGGTAAAAGATGAGGAAATGTTCATCCTAGCATTGGTGAAATACATATATATATGCTTGGCTGTGTGTGTGTGCTGTATGATGAAATACATATATATATGTTTGGCTGTATGTGTGTGTTGTATGTTTTCTTTAGTCAGATTTATCGGTCTTTTCTGCTGTTTCTGTTTTTCTGTTGTCTGTCCTAGACTTTCCTATGCCAACATTAAAAAAAAATTCACCAGTTTTACTTCTAGTATTTTTATGCCTTAAACATTTTTCATCTTTAATTCATCCTGTTTATATTAATGTAAGATCTAGTTTTTATCCTTTTACCCAAATAGTTAGCCAGTTGTCATAAAGTTAAAGGCTACTGGCAGTTTTTTGAATAAGTAATGAATGATATAGTCAGATGTGCTTGTTTGAAAAATATTAATATGGCGATGGATCTTGATTGGGTTTAGTCTAAAAATTCCCAGTTGCATTTTCTATTAAACATATATCTTAATTCATTTGCAATAAGAGGAATATGAACGTTACAACTGTGATTTCATATTACTTTAAATAATGCATCTGAGTATTCTTGGAATCAGTCAAATGATTAAAACAATTTTTTTGCCACATAGGCCATGGTTTTAATCCTGTGCTTAAAATTTGTGTGAATCTGGGACTTTTCACAGGAGCACCAGATTTTTTAAAGCTTATTTTTTTCATTTTTTTCTGGCTTGATTGTTTTACTTTTTTTATTGAGATACACATAAATACTAAAATGTACTTATGAATTTTTACTATGTAGATGTGCATGTAACCACCAGTCAAATAAAGATATAGAGCATTTCCAGCACTCTAGAATCTTAATATTCAGCCTCTGTGTTTATAAAGTGGGCATAAAAGTGTCTTCTCATAGGATCACTGTAAGGATTAAATGAGAAGGTATACAAGCAAAGTACTAGGCTGAATTAATTCTTAACTCTTCCTCCTTTCAGGACCGTGAAGATCAAGTATACTAATCACAGCCTAGCTTCTCTTGCATCTGGGGTTACTCTAGATCTCTAGGGTTACTAGAGTAAAGAATTCGTTAGACCTCTTCAGATTCTGATTAAGGTGTCTAGGGTTTGACTAGAACGTTTCTGGCTTCCTGGAAGTAGCTTACATGACGGATCTGTGTGTTTTCTGTTGTTGCTTTTAAGCTGCTCTTCTGTGAACGTGCTGAAATCTTCATAGCTTTTAGGGTTTTGTAGGTAGGGGGTTCGTATGTATTTTAGTTTGACTGACACAGCTTTTATTCTGTCAGTTGTCATTAGGATAACCTCTGCTGCTTTTCTTTCAGAGTTTAGATTTGTGGATATATTTTTTTATAGGTTTGTATGGTTCAGATCCCATCTCTTAGGGCTGAGGGTACAGGGGTAAGTCTGTTGAAAGGGAAATGTTTTGAAGATACCCTTGGGTAAGAAACTACGCTTTGGACTCGCTTCTTTTTGTCAGCAGTGTTTTTGAAAGGTTTCTGTGAGCCCAGTACTTGTGAGTGTTACCCTGGAGGAGCAAGGTCTAGATCTTGCACTCATTGTTTACGTCTTCTTGGTGAAGAGGAGAGAGATGAAATCTTCTGTATGAAACCACAGTAAGTAACACGAGATTGTATGTAGTTATGTGTCAGATTGAAGAGCAGTGTGCAGGAGAAGAGGGAGGAGTTATGTGCGTAGTGAGGGTAGGAGTGGTCCTTAGGAAATGTGTTTCATTAAGGTGGTAAGAACATAAGCTTTGGGGAACAGCATTACTGAAGTTACAGCAACAGGAATCAGTTTTGGCATGCTTTGGCCTGAAGGGTTTTTGGAGGTTTTGGAAATAATTTGATAAAATGAGACCAAATTATTCAATCCTTAGAAGGAAAGCAGGTTAAAATTTAAGGGATAACATATACTGTTACTGACTTTTGGCTTCTCACTCTATTTCCTTCCTTTCTAAGGTTGTAAATTGATCAATTGTAAATGAAGATTGGAGGGAAAATCCAAACTGTTTAGAACCAGTGTTCTTCCCCCCCACCCCCCGAAAGGGAGGGGGTTTCTAGTTAAGTTATGCATGTATTAGGTAATCCTCCCAGCAAGAAGATTTAAAACAACACTGATAGGAAAGTAGCATTGATAAGTTTGTTTGCCTTTTCCTTTCTGTCCCTATTACTTGGTCTTAGCTAATTATGTAGCAGAAGGTTTTCATTTCAAAGTCTTTCCCCTGCCATTGAAAAAGCCAAGGGGTGTAGGGTCAAACTCATCTGAAGAAGGATATTTTGGCTATAATTCTGAAGGTTTGAGCTTGGGGGAGCCAGTGGTACTGTCGGGGCCTCTGTGCTGCCGTGTGTGAGCCGCGGTGAATTGGCTGTAGTAATGGTGTCAACACTTCTAGACCCCTCTTCTGCTTCAGTTCAGTGTGGTGCAGCGGAATAGCTACGAAGGGAGAGGGTTATTGACGTTTACTACTTCTGTCTGAGCAGAATTGAAAATGATAGACGATGATGGGCTTTCCTGTCTCAGTCGTAATACCGTCGCTGTCGTGTGGCCACCCTCCACTTAACAACAGCTGGGCCTATGTCCCCTGTCTTACTTGTATGACACTGTAAATTATATGATCTCCTTAATATCAACCAAAAGTTGTATTTATGACTGCTTAATTACTATAACTAAATAGATTAAAAATACTGACAAGACTTTTGAGCCCCAGATGAAGGGTGACTTAGCTGACTCAGTGTCCCAGACATGTGTTTGATATTTCTGGTGTGCCTGCAGTTCCACAGTACATTGCAGAGGAATAGACCTCAATAGCTATGTTTTTAACCACATAAAAGCTATATTCCACCTGATTGATCCAGGAGTGGGCATTTGACCTAACGGCTGCTAATCTGTAAACCAGCTAACAACCTAGTGTTGTCTGGTGGGGAAAATTACAGCCATGTATAGGGAACATGGAGTTAATTTGCCATTGAGCCATGAGAGCCTAAGCTGGGAAGATAACGTTAGTGTAGAGTCGTGTAAAACTAAAGTATAAGCAGAAGCTGTGAGTTACAGAAATGGTGAAGGAGTTGAGGAAGCCAGTTGGTAACCAGAAGAGAATGAGGCATCTGTGATGAGAGAAGCACAAAATTGTAAGCAGGAAGCCATGTGGTGAGAGAGAGATGGGCACAGAGCCCGAGACTGGAGATTCTGCTCTCTGGCTCTGTAGATACTCCTCTCCCGTTACTCCAGGACTTCTGTGGCTCCTGCCCTTCTGGAGACCCCATCCTGTTTTTCCCTCAAGAAAGTATGCAGGCTTTGGTGTAGACTTTTGGCCGTAGAATTCTGGCTCTGTCTTTTAATAGTTGTGTGACCTTGGAAAGGTTGTTTTAACTCCTCTGTCTCATTCCTTATCTGTAAAAAGTGAGCATCATAAATAATATTGATACTTTTCCTTATGGGGCTGATGTCAGGATTAAATGAGATGACACAAAAGCTTTTATAACAATAGTAAGATCATAACCAGTGTTCAGGGAGTAGTGTCATACATAACATGCTCTTTAGGGTAATTTGAATGAATTTCTTGCAACTAAAAGAGCCTAAGGAAATAATTTGCTTGGAAATTCACTTAGAGAAGTGCAGCATAGTATGTGGGTTGAGTAATCAGGGTTATTTTAGGTGGTGTGCAGGGCACTGAAAAATAGTCTTATTCACCTTGTGAGTAATGGGACTTGCTGTATTTACTGGCATACCTTCTTTTATTGTATTTTGCTTCATTATACTTCACAGATACTTTGTTTTTTACAGTTTGAAGGTTTGTAGCAACCCTCCATTGAGGAAGTCTGTTGGTGCCTTTTTTCCAACAGCATTTGCTCACTTCTTGTCTCTGGGTCACATTTTGGTAATAATTCTCAAAATATTTCAAGCTTTTTCATTATTATATTTGTTATGGTGATCTGTGATCAGTGAACTTGGATGTTACATTGTAATTGTTTTGGGACACCCCGAACCTTCCCCATATGCCATAGGCAGCTTAATGTGTGCATTCTGTCTACTCCATCAACTGGCCATTGATGTCCCCACCCCCCACTGATCTCTGTCCATCTGTTGAGGCCTCTCCAAAAAAATGGGGTATTGAAATAGGCCAAGTAAATAACCCTACAGTGGCCTCTTAAGTGTTCAAGGGAAAGGAAGAGAGGCACATCTTTCACTTTAAATCAGAAGCTAGAAATGATTAAGTTTAGGGTGGAAGGCATGTTGAAAGCCAGGATAAGAAAGTGGAACCAGCCTTATTGTTCATAATGGAGAAAGTTTTAGTGGTCTGAACAGAAGATCAAACCAGTTACATATTCTGTTAGGGGAAGGCCCCAACTCTCTTCAGTTATGTGAACACTGGGAGGGGTGAAGAAGCTGCAGAAGAAAAGTTTGAAGCTGTCAGAAGTTGGTTCACAAGGTTTAAGGAAAGAAGCCGTCTCTGTAATATTAAAGTGCAAGGTGAAGCAGCAAGTACTGATAAAGAAGCTGCAGCAACTTAGCCAAAAGGTTTAGCTAAGATAATTAATGATAGTGGCCACACTAAACAGCATGTTGTCAATGTAGACAAAACAGCCTCCTGTTGGAAAAAGATGCCATCTAGGATTATGATAGGTAGAGAGGAGAAGCCAAAGCCTGGCTTCAGAGGACGGGTTGACTCTCTTGTTAGGGGCTAATGTATCTGGTATCTTTAAGTTGAAGCCAGTGCTCATTTACCTTTCCCCAAATCCTGTGGCCCTTAAGAATTATGCTAAATCTTCTTTCCATGTGCTCTACAAATGGCATAATAAAATCTTGATGGTAGCACATTTGTTTACATGTTTGTTGTGGTCTTTTTTTTCCAAGACAACTTTTATTGAAGCATAGTTGATTTACAGTATTGGGTTTCAGGTGTACAGCAAAGTGAATCAGTTCTTTTTTTTCAGATTCTTTTCCATAGGTTATTGCAAGACATCAGGTATACTTCCCTGTGCCATACAACAGGTCCTTGTTGTTTATCTGATTTATACACAGTAGTATGTATCTGTTAATCCCAAACTCCTAATTTATCCCTCCACTTCTCGTTACCCTTTGGTAACCATAAGTTTGTTTTCTATGTCTATGAGTCTGTTCTGTTTTATAAATAATTTCATTTGTATCACTTTTTAAGACTATACATATAAATAATGTGATATTTGTCTTTGACCTACTTCACTTAGTATAATAATCTCTAGGTCCACCCGTGTTGCTGGAAATGGCATTATTTCCTTCTCTTTTTTTTTTATGGCTAAGTAATATACTACTACATAAATCTCACATCATCTTTATCCATTCATGTGTTAATAGACATTAGCTTGTTCCATGTCTTTGCTATTATAAATAGTGCTGCTGTGACCATTGAGGTGGGTGCATCTATTCAAATTAGTTTCTGTCTCTTCTGGATATATGCCCAGGAGTGGATTGCTGGATCATATGGTAACTATTTTTTAAGCAATCTCCATACTGTTCTCCAAAGTGGCTATACCAATTTACATTCCCACCAACAGTGTTTATGACATGTTTTACTGAATATTTTAAGTCTACTGTTGAGACCTACTGCTCAGAAAAAAGATTCATTTCAAAATATTGCTGTTCATTGACAATGCACTTGGTTCCCAAGAGATGGAGATGTTCAAGATTAGTGTTGTTTTCATGCTTGCTAATACATCTATTCTGCAGCCCATGGATCAAAGAGTAATTTTGACTTTCAAGTCATTATTATTTAAGAAATATATTTTATAAGGCTATCAGTGAAAGTGTTAGTCATTCATTCATGTCTGCCTCTTTGTGACCCCATGGATAGTAGCCCACCAGGCTCCTCTGTCCGTGGGATTCTCCAGGCAAGAATACTGGAGTGGGTTGCCATTCCCTTCTCCAAGGGATCTTTCTAACCCAGGGATCAAACCCAGGTCTCCTGCGTTGCAGACATAGTCTTAACCGTTTGAGCCGCCAGGGAAGCCCGTAGCTACCACAGATAGTGATTATTATGATGAATCCAGGCAAAGTAAATTGAAAACCTTCTGGAAAAGTTTCACCATACTTGCTGCCAGTAAGAACATTCATGACTCCTTGGAAGAGGTCAAAATATCAACATAAATAGGAGTTTGGAAGAAGTTGATTCCGGATGACTTTAAAGGGTTCAAGATATAAGTGGAAGAAATAACTAGTGATGGTGGAAATAGAACTAGAAGTGGAGCCTGAAGGTGTGACTGAATTGCTCCAATCTTATGATTGCTGCTGCTGCTAAGTCACTTCAGTCGTGTCCAACCCTGTGCGACCCCGGAGACAGCAGCCCACCAGGTTCCGCTGTCCCTGGGATTCTCCAGGCAAGAACACTGGATGGGTTGCCATTGCCTTCTCCACTGCATGAAAGTGAAAAGTGAAAGTGAAGTCACTCAGTCGTGTCTGACTCTTCGTGACCTCGTGGACTGTAGCCTATCAGGTTCCTCCGTCCATAGGATTTTCCAGACAAAACTGTGGAGTGGGTTGCCATTTCCTTCTTCAATCTCATGATTAAACTCGTATGAATGAAGAGTTGCCTGTTATGGGTGAGCAAGAAAGTGTTTCCTTGATATAGAATCTTCTGGTGAAGAAGCAGTGATGATTATTGAAATTTTAACAAAGAGTTTAGAATATTACAAAAACTTAATGATAAAGCAGTGACAGTGTTTGAGAGGATTGACTCCAATTTTTGGAAGAAGTCAGCATTGCATGCTACAAGAAAATCATTCATGAAAGGAAGGGCCAGTCACTGTGTCAGGCTTCATCTTTGTCTCATTTTAAGAAATTGCCATAGCCACCCCAACCTTTGGTAGCCACCACCATGATCAGTCAGCAGCCGTTGACACTGAAGCAAGACCCTCCACCGGCAAAATGATTGACTTGCTAAAGGCTCAGATGGGGGTTAGCGATTTTTAGAAATAAAAGATGTTTAAATTAAGGTATGTATTTTTTTTAGACATAATGCTATTGTACACTTAATTGTAGTATAAACAGAACTTATATGCACTGGGAAACCAAAAAACTGGTATGACTTGCTTTATAGCAATATTTAGTTTATTGCGGTGTTCTGGAACTAAACCCAGAATATCTCAGGGATATCCTTTATTTTTTAACCATTTACTAGTTGCTTGGAGCTGTTCTAAGTATTTTACCTGTATTAACTCATTGGATCATCACAATAAACTGGTAAAGAAGGTACGGTTGTTACCTTCATTTTAAAGAGGTAGAAACTTAGCAACAGGAAGGCTAACTGTCTTGCTTTATATTATGCAGTATGTAAGTGGCAGAACTAGGAATTGAACCCAGGTGGTATGGTTATAGTCTTAGGGTTTTTTTTTAAAGCATCTATGTCTTTTTCAGTTTTATTTACCGTTTTAAATGAAGCCAAGGAAAAGGTTTCAGTTTGTTGCTACAATTTCTTTTACATTATTCTAGTGCTTCTCTCCCATTTTAATAAAGAGTTAGCATCCAGTTATAGAGTTTTAGGTGGGCAAGATAATGATACTAGGTAGTATACTATTGTAAGAGTCTTATACTGTAAGTGAAGTGGTACTGTCACTTGAAGTTAGACCATGGTAAGTTGAAAGTTATATAGTGTAAATCCTGAAACAATTCTGTTTTTAAAAAGGTTGAAGGTAATATGCCATCAAAAGAGATAAAGTGAAGTCAGAGTTATACTTATTTAATTCAAAAGAAGGCATTAAAAAAAGGAGAAAAAGAACCTTGGACAAATAGAAACAAATTGTAAGATAATAGACCTAAATTTGACCAGATTGGGAATCACATTAAATATAAATGGTCTAAACAGAGATTCTCAGATTGGGTTAAAAAGTAAGACTCAACTATAATATCCTTGCCTATAAAAATATGCTTTGCATATAAAGATGCAAACAGTAAAGGATGGAAAAACAGTCAACAGTCAAAAAGAAAGAGTGACTGTATTAATATTAGACAAAGTCGACTTCTTCAGAGCAAAGGATATTTCCAAGAATAAAGGATGTCATTTAAAAATGATAAAGAGGTCATTTAATCAGGAGGACATAACAGATCTAAACATTTGTGCCTCTAAGAACAGAACTTCAAAAATGGAGAGAACTTCAGGGAGAAACAGTCAAATCTGCAATTTTAGCTGTATGTTTCAATACCCTTTCTTGAGAATTGAATAATTGTCCTAATTAACATTTACGGAATATTCACCTAACAACAGCAGAGTATTATTCTCAGGTCTCTTTAAATGTACATAAAACATTTTCCATTATGGACCATATTTGGGGTCATAAAGTAAGTCTCTATAATTTAAAAGGATTGAGATCTTATGTTCTCTGATCACAATGGAATTAGAGACAGAAAACTTTGGAAAATTTACTAATAGTTGGAAACTAATAATGCATTTCAAAGAGATTAAAAGTTTTGTACTGAATGAAAATGAATACAGAACATATCAGAATTTGTGGGATTCCATTAAAGCAGTACTTAGGGGGAATTTGTATCACGGAATGCCTGTATTAGAAAAATATCTCAAATTAATGACCTCCACTTCTACCTTAAGAAATTAAAAAGCAAATTAAACCAAAGTAATTAGAAGAGAGGAAATGGTATAGACCAATGTGGAAATTAATGTATAGAAAACAGACAAATAGTAGATAAAATCACTATAACCCAAAACTGCTTCTTTGGGAACATCAGTAAAATGGATAAAGCTTTAACCAGACTTTCAGAGTTATCATCATTACAGATTCTACAGATAATGAAAGGACAACAGGAAAGTATTATAGATAGCATTATGTCTGTAAATTTTATAATAGGAAAAAGATTGTTCAAAGACATATACTGAGGAGTAGACAACCTGAATGGCTGTGTATCTATTAGAAAAATTGAATTTGTCATTTAAATATTCCCCCCAAAACACCATTTAGGCCCAGATGGTGAATTCTACTAACCATTTAAGAAATAAATTATATCAATTCCATACAAACACTTGAAAAAATTGCAGAGGAGAAAGTGCTTCCTAATTTTCTTTGTGAGACCAGCATAACCCTTATACTTAAACAAGATATAGACTTTATGAGAAAAGAAGTCTGCACAAAAATATTCCCCATGCAAAAGTTTTAAATTATAGGAAATTGAATGCAACATTTTATTAAAATATAATGACCAAGTGGAGTAATCATTCAGGAACGCAAAGTTAGTTTAACATTTAAAAAGCCGTAAATGTAATTCACTCTATGAACCAACTAAAAAAGAAAAACCATGTAATAATCTCTATAAATGCTAAAATAAAAACATTTAATAGTCTTAGGTCCATTCCAGATAATACCTGTGCACAACCCAATAAAGAGCATATCCTCCCCAAAACTACAGATAATGTATTTTTAATGATGGAAAACCAAATGATTTCTCCCTGAGACCAGAAACAAGGTTGTCTACACTCACCACCTCTGTTCCACACTGTACTATAAATTCTAGACACTACAGTCAAGCAAGCAAAAAAGATAAAAGGCACCTAGAATGGAAAGGAGAAAGGAAAAGTATCTCTTTTTTCTTTTTTAAACACAACTGTTAGAAAATCTGATGGAACCTATGAAACTACTGGAACTGCTAAGTTTTGTAAAGTTATGGGATACAGGATCAATGTAGAAATATCAATTGTACTTCTTTATACTAGCAACAAACAAATTGAAATTATAATGATGGAAAACCAGATGATTTCTCCCTGAGACCAGAAACAAGGTTGTCTACACTCACCACCTCTGTTCCACACTGTACTATAAATTCTAGACACTACAGTCAAGCAAGCAAAAAAGATAAAAGGCACCTAGAATGGAAAGGAGAAAGGAAAAGTATCTCTTTTTTCTTTTTTAAACACAACTGTTAGAAAATCTGATGGAACCTATGAAACTACTGGAACTGCTAAGTTTTGTAAAGTTATGGGATACAGGATCAATGTAGAAATATCAATTGTACTTCTTTATACTAGCAACAAACAAATTGAAATTTAATACAATTGATAACCATTGACAATAGCAACATGTATGCAATACTGAAAACTACACAGCATTGCTGAGCAAAATTAGAGAACATTTAGATAAGTGAGACATTCTTTGTGCATGGGGTCAGAGACTCATTGTTGCTAAGGTGAAAGCTCTCCCCAGTTGTTATTGATTCACTGCAAGCCCAGTCAGAATCTTAGCAGGCTTTTTCTGTAGAAATTGACAAGGTGATTCTGAAATTCATGTAGAAATGGCCAGGACCCAGAATATCTAAAACAACTTTGAAAAAGAAGAACAAGATTGGAGAGCTAATACTGCCTGATATCACAATTCATTGCAGAACTAAAGTAATCAAAACAGTGTAGTGTTGATATCAAGATTGAGAAATAGATCAATGGAATACAAGAGTCCAGAAAAAAGTCCAATAAATATTGGACAACTGAATTTTAATGCAAGTACAAAGGTAATTCACTGAAGAAAAGATAGTCTTAAAAAAAATGATGCTGGCTCAATTGGATATATATCTATATATAAGCAAATGAACTTCATCTATACCTTGCACTATATACAAAAATTAAATCAAAATGAATCATAGACCTCAATGTAAAACCTGAAGTTATAAAACATGGAGACAAAAACAGGGCAAAATCTTTGTGACCTTGATTTAGTAAATATTTCTTAGATACAACACCAAAAGCAGAGCCCATAAAACAACACATTGATGAATTGAACTCCATCAAATTAAAGTGTGTGCCCTTTGAAAAATACTAAGAGATGCTTAGTAAGCACCTGTGGAATTGAGTTAGTTCTTCGGTCCTCCTGGTATCCTGACCTGGAACTGGGGATCATGGGCTTCGGTCTCTTCAGATCACAACTGTTTCAGTGGCCCTCTGTGGCCCTTATTGTTCTCACCTGTCACATGTATGGTTTGGACCACATGATTCCCAAGGTTCCTTCCAGCTTGGACACCTAACGTGTCTGTGAAACAGTTGACTTGCAAAGCAATATCTACCATTAAATGTGTTTTTTAAAATTAAAACCAATTTAATTCATTTGGTGAAGTGGTTCTCAAATGAGGCAGCTTTGTCCCTCAGGGACATTTGGGAGTATCTGGAGTATCTGGAGATGTTTGATTGCCAAAACTAGTTAATGGCATCTAGTGGATAGATACTACCAAACTGCCTGTGATGCATAGCCAAGTCCTCTTCACACAGAATTATCTAGTCCCAAATATCAGTAGTGCCAAGGTTAAGAAATATCTAAAGTCTATTTAGCTGCTTATTATTTGAAACCTGTGTTATTACACATTCCTATGTTGAACTCGACAGACATGAGTTTGAGTAGACTCCAGGAGTTGGTGATGGACAGGGAGGCCTGGTATGCTGCGATTCATGAGGTTGCAAAGAGTCGGACACGACTGAGCGACTGAACTGAACTGATGTTGAACATATTCTTGGTAAAACAAGTTGCTTAATAAAATCCTTTGGAGAACATTGTGTCTTAGATTTTGGGGAATGTGTGTAGATGATGTATTTATGAGACTCTTATTTTTGAAATAATTTTTATATAGCTGTGGGGAATTGATCAATTTGGATATGTTGAAGTTTGTGTTCTCATGCCATTTAGAAAAAAATATATATTTTTTGGAATTCCCTGGTGGTCCAGCGGTTAAGAATCCACCTTGCACTGAGGGGACACGGGTTTGATCCCTGGTCAGGGAGTTAAGATCCCACCCACATGCCGCAGAAAAACTAAGCTCACTCGCTGCAACTGCTGAGCCCATGCACCACAACTGGAGAATCCATGTGCCAAGCAAAGATCCTGCATGACACAGCTAAGACCTGACACAGCCAAATAAATAAAATAAAAATAAAAACATGTTTTTAAAAAACCACCACCACCATACATATAATTTCCCAGCCTAGTCTAGTAGAGGCCACCAGTAGAGCTTAATTTTAATGGATGAACTAAAATTTCGTTTTTGAAATAATCTGAAATTTACATTTAAGATTCGCTAATTACAAACGCCTGCTTTGCTACCTTTCTGCCAGTATTCCACAGATAGGCCGAGACCCAGGTTCTCAGATTGGAGAATTTCATCAGTTTACATGGTGATGCTTAGATCTTAGTATTTTTTTGTTTTCTTGTTACTTTTAAAAAAGAGAGAGAACCTAAGGGAGAGAGAAAATAGATTTTAGTGGAAGAATGAAACAAACAGGGATTTGAATTGGGTTGAGAACATTGGCCCTTAATATGTTGCCTTATGAAAAGTGATATTTTTTCAAATAGAGGGATATTAGGAATTTTGTGTATTCAGTTTGATAAGTAGTTTGCTGCTAATACAAATATATCTACAGCTGCACCCAGAAGATTGATGTTACACAGTTGAATTTGGTCCACACATAGCCGCCTTCTACATGTTAATCCCACCTGTTGTACTGAAGGAGTACTTTCTGAGATAGAATCTATCCCTGTTTTTGTTCTAGGCCAGGAGTTGGCTGACTTTCCATCAAGGCCCCAGATAGTAAATACTTCAGGCTTTTTTTTTTGTAGGCCATACAGTCTGTGTTACATCTATTCAGGTCTGCCTTTGTAGTATAAAAGGAATCACAAACAGTACAGAAATAAAGAAGTGTGGTCGTGTCCCAGTAAAATGTAATTTACAAAAATAAGCCTGGATCCAGCTTGTAGATTATAGTTTGCCAACCCCTTTGTAAGCCATCAGCATTTTCTCTTTGGAACATTTGGCATTTCTGGTTAGTTTCCCAGTGGTGGCTGGTTGCAGATGGAAGAAAGAGGTACCTTGTCACTTGCAGCTGCTCTGCTGTATTGAATGGCTTTTCTTGATGATGGTGTGGGGTAAGTGGATGACAGGAGCTTTAACTGAGAAAGAGTTAACTCTTTAATTCTTTAGTTAGAGTTTAAAGAAAAAAAAAAGGCTTGGTTCCCTTCTCCGTCACAACCCATATGCAGGTGGTCGACAAATTCTAGCAAGTTTACTTTTGAAAAGTCTCTGGAATTAGGTTGTGTGTCTGTGTTTAATAGACGTACTTATAACCTCTTGGCTGGAGCAGGGTAATACCTTCTTATCACTCTCTGCTTTTAAGGTTCTTTTCTCTAATCCATCAACCTCCGCAGATGTTGCCAGCTACCTTTCTTAAAATGAAAGTGTTATGGCACACATCTCTGCCTATAAAAAATTATACAGTGATTCCCAGTCATTCAGAATAGTGGTTCTTAACCACTTTTTATTTCTGAGTTCCTTTGAAAATCATTTGATAGCTGCAGATCCAGGAAAATGATTTTGTGTGTATGTGTGTTTATCACACAATACTTTGGGGAGCAGGGCATTTCATGGCCCTAGGGTTTAATCCATGATCTCTCAGTTAAGAAATCTTGATTTAGAGAATAAAGTGCATGTTTCTTTCCTGGCTGTTTTTAATATTTTGTGATCTTCCTCCAGTCTGTCTTCATAGGTTATTGTTTGTTTCTGTACACACACGCACACATACACGCATGCACACTTTTTCTGCAGCACATTAACCAGCATTGTCCTGACATGCCAATTTCTTCCATTCTTCTGTCTTTGCAAGTATTATTTACTCTTGTCAGGAATGTCCTTACCATTACCCTCTATCTGCCCAATATTTGCTCATTAAGGCTCATCTCAAATATCAGGTTCTCTGTGAAGGCCATCCTCACCTTTCCTCCTTGACAGACATAAGTATATGGAAAATTGTAGTGACTGAGACTTGCAGAGAATCCTTCCCTTTGGAAGGGAAAGGTATGGATAAGGATGGAAGAAGGAAAATTCTAGGAGAGAGTTCCTTACTCATAAGGGATATTTCTTCTCTTAACCTCCGTGAGCCTCCATTTCCTAAGTTGAATGTAATAATATTTATCTCAAGGGGCTGTTAAAATAAATGAAGAATGTCCCAATCCCTACAACACCTCAGTCTTCATGCAGGCAGTTCCCTTCCTCTGGTCATTGGGTGGCCCCAGGAACTTATACAGGAGCAAACATCTTCAGGGATCCAGTACTCTTGGTTCTTAATAAAATGTCTGAATGGAAAACTAGGCTGTAAATCTAGTAGTACAAGATTTCTTGAAATCCTTCTGGCAAAATTGTGGTAAGGTGTGTATTGTAAGATACAAGTTGCTATGCTAATATTTATGTTGTTATAGGCATTGCTGCTTTTAAAAGGCCAGTAGGTCTTTGCCGTGATGCTTTTTTTGGCTAGTCAGTTGCTGCTAGAATAGAGCTCCATCTTTCGCAAATTAACACTTAATGGTTTTCACTGTTCGGTGAATAACTGGGAGGGTGTATGACCTGATAATTTGTAATTTTGCTGGGCACATATTGATCCTAGTCTGCCACTGGTAGGCACATTTGTTATTCTCTGGGTTTTTTTGTGTAGTAACTCTTGATGCGAGGACTGTTTATACTGCAGGAGGCAACTAGTTCTGGTGATCAAAGAGACGTAGAAGACGGTACATCTAGAAAGAGGAATTTGGGGTAAATTGTAAGATTCTGTGGTGGCTTAAATTCCTGATGTAAAAGAGTCTGCTTTGCAACTTGCAAATACCTAGAGATTCAGTTCAGTTCAGTTCAGTCCAGTCGCTCAGTCGTGTCCAACTCTTTGCGACCCCATGAATCACAGCATGCCAGGACTCTCCATCACCAACTCCCGGAGTTCATTCAGACTCACGTCCATCGAGTCGGTGATGCCATCCAGCCATCTCATCCTCTGTCGTCCCCTTCTCCGCCTGCCCCCAATCCCTCCCAGCATCAGGGTCTTTTTTTTTCAGTGAGTCAGCTCTTCACATGAGGTGGCCAAAGTATTGGAGTTTCAGCTTCAGCATCAGTCCTTGCAGTGAACACCCAGGACTGATCTCCTTTAGGATGGACTGGTTGGACTTCCTTGCAGTCCAAGGGACTCTCAAGAGTCTTCTCCAACACCACAGTTCAAAAGCATCAATTCTTCGGCGCTCAGCCTTCTTCACAGTCCAACTCTCACATTCATACATGACCACAGGAAAAACCATAGCCTTGACTAGATGGACCTTTGTT
>SJXQ01006210.1:113191-136716 GCA_006408695.1 Aepyceros melampus
TTTTTCCTGTGGTCATGTATGGATGTGAGAGTTGGACTGTGAAGAAGGCTGAGCGCCGAAGAATTGATGCTTTTGAACTGTGGTGTTGGAGAAGACTCTTGAGAGTCCCTTGGACTGCAAGGAGATCCAACCAGTCCATTCTGAGGGAGATCAACCCTGGGATTTCTTTGGAAGGAATGATGCTAAAACTGAAGCTCCAGTACTTTGGGCACCTTATGCGAAGAGTTGACTCATTGGAAAAGACCCTGATGCTGGGAGGGATTGGGGGCAGGAGGAGAAGGGGACGACCGAGGATGAGATGGCTGGATGGCATCATGGACTTAATGGACGTGAGTCTGAGTGAACTCCGGGAGTTGGTGATGGACAGGGAGGCCTGGCGTGCTGCGATTCATGGGGTCGCAGAGTCGGACACGACTGCGCGACTGAACTGAACTGACCTTATTCTTTGAAATTTTGCAAGTTGAAGAATTTGGGGACTTCCCCACTGATTCAGGGGTAAAAAATCTACCTGCAGTACAGAGACACAGGAAATGCAGGTTCAGTTCCTGGGTTGGGAAAATCCCTTGGAGGAGGAGATGGCAACGCACTCCAATGTTCATGCCCGGAAATGGACTGAGGAACCTGTGGGCTGCTGTCCATGAGGTCACAGAGTTTGATGTGACTGATCATACACACACTATGAAATGAAGATTTTAGGGCCAAGAAGGTTTTGTATAACTCAGAAGAACTCATAGGATTCCCTCCACTTTTTACTTTGAAAGACTTTCAAACCAAAAAGAAAATTATGAGAGTAGTAAAGAAAACTCCTGTTTACCCTCTATACAAATTCACCAATTTTCAACATTTTCCCTATTTACTTTGTAATTGATTTATTTCTCCCTCACACACACATATATGCTGTTTTTTTGAAATATTTGAGATTAGTTTTCATACCTCATACCCGTTTATCTCTTAATACTTCAATTTTATTTCTTAACAGCAAATTTATTTTTTTATATAACCACTATGTAGTTATTGAATTCAGGAAACTGATACAGTGCTTTGATTTGCAGTCTGTATTCTGGTTTCTGAATTGCCCCCAATAACATCTTTATAGCACTTATTGTAGTCCAGTACAGCGGGTGTAGTTATCATGTGTCTTGGTGTTTTCTTTCATTTGTAATGGTTCCTCAGGTTTTCTTAGTGTCTCATAACAGTGGCATTTTTAAAAGACTGCATCTATAGACCATACCTCAGTTTGCTGCTACTGCTAAGTCACTTCAGTCATGTCCGACTCTGTGTGACCCCATAGACGGCAGTCTACCAGGCTCCCCCATCCCTGGGATTCTCCAGGCAAGAACACTGGAGTGGGTTGCCATTTCCTCAGTTTAGGTTTGTCTATTTCCTTGAGATAAGGTTCAGGATATGGGTAAATTTAACTCAGATGACCATTATATCTACTACTGTGGGCAGGAATCCCTTGGAAGAAATGGAGTAGCAAGACGGCAGTCTACCAGGCTCCCCCATCCCTGGGATTCTCCAGCAAGAACACTGGAGTGGGTTGCCATTTCCTCAGTTTAGGTTTGTCTATTTCCTTGAGATAAGGTTCAGGATATGGGTAAATTTAACTCAGATGACCATTATATCTACTACTGTGGGCAGGAATCCCTTGGAAGAAATGGAGTAGCCATCATAGTCAACAAAAGAGTCCGAAACGCAGTACTTGGATGCAGTCTTAAAAATGACAGAATGATCTCTGTTTGTTTCCAAGGTAAACCATTCAATATCATGGTAATTCCAAGCCTATGCCCTGACCAGTAATGCTGAAGAAGCTGAAGTTGAACGGTTCTATGAAGACCTACAAGACCTTTTAGAACTAAGACCCAAAAAAGATGTCTTTTCATTATAGGGGACTGGAATGCAAAAGTAGGAAGTCAAGAAACACCTGGAGTAACAGGCAAATTTGGTCTCGAGTACAGAATGAAGCAGGGCAAAGGCTAATAGAGCTTTGCCAAGAGAACGCACTGCTCATAGCAAACACCCTCTTCCAACAACACAAGAGAAGACCCTCCACATGGACATCACCAGATGGTCAATACTGAAATCAGATTGATTATATTCTTTGCAGCCAGAGACGGAGAAGCTCTATACAGTCATCAAAAACAAGACGGAGAGTTGACTGTGGCTCAGATAATGAACTCCTTATTGCCAAATTCAGACTTAAAGAAAATAGGGAAAACCACTAGACCATTCAGGTATGACCTAAATCAAATCTCTTACGATTACACAGTGGAAGTGAGAAATAGACTCAAGGGATTAGATCTAATAGAGTGCCTGATGAACTATGGACGGAGGTTTGTGACATTGTACAGGAGACAGGGATCAAGACCATCCCCCAAAAAAAGAAATGCAGAAAAGCAAAATGGCTGTCTGAGGAGGCCTTAAAAATAGCTGTGAAAAGAAAAAGAAGCTAAAAGCAAAGGAGGAAAGGAAATATATACCCATTTGAATGCAGAGTTCCAAAGAATAGCAAGGAGAGATAAGAAAGCCTTCCTCAGTGATCAGTGCAAAGAAACAGAGGAAAATGGAAAGACTAGAGATCTCTTCAAGAAAATTAGAGATACCAAGGGAACATTTCATGCAAAGATGAGCTTAATAAAGGATAGAAATGGTATGGACCCAACAGAAGCAGAAGATATTAAGAAGTGGCAAGAATACACAGGAGAACTGTACAGAAAAGATCTTCACAACCCAGATAATCACAATGGTGTGATCACTAATCTATAGCCAGACCTCCTAGAATGTGAAGACAAGTGGGCCTTAGGAAGCATCACTACGAACAAAGCTAGTGGAGGTGATGGAATTCCAGTTGAGCTATTTCAAATCCTAAAAGATGATGCTGTGAAAGTGCTGCCCTCAATATGCCAGCAAATTTGGAAAACTCAGCAGTGGCCACAGGACTAGAAAGGTCAGTTTTCATTCCAATCCCGAAGAAAGGCAATGCCAAAGAATGCTCAGACTACTGCACAGTTGCACTCATCTCACATGCTAGTAAAGTAATGCTCAAAATTCTCCAAGCCAGGCTTCAGCAATACGTGAACGGTGGACTTCCAGATGTTCAAGCTGGTTTTAGAAAAGGCAGAGGAACCAGAGACCATATTGCCAACATCCGCTAGACCATGGGAAAAGCAAGAGAGTTCCAGAAAAACATTTATTTCTGCTTTATTGACTATGCCAAAGCCTTTGACTGTGTGGATCACAAGAAACTGTGGAAAATTCTTCAAGAGATGGGAATACAGACCACCTGACCTGCCTCTTGAGAAACCTGTAGGCAGGTCAGGAAGCAACAGTTAGAACTGGACATGGAACAACAGACTGGTTCCAAATAGAAAAGGGGTACATCAAGGCTGTATATTGTCACCTTGCTTATTTAACTTCTATGCAGAGGACATCATGAGAAACGCTGGGCTGGAGGAAGCACAACTGGAATCAAGATTGCCAGGAGAAATATCAATAACCTCACATATGCAGATGACACCACCTTTATGGCAGAAAGTGAAGAAGAACTAAAGAGGCTCTTGATGAAAGTGAAAGAGGAGACTGAAAAAGTTGGCTTAAAGTTCAACATACAGAAAACTAAGATCATGGCATCTTGTCCGGTCACTTCATGGCAAATAGATGGGGAAACAATGAGAAACTTTATTTTTGGGGGTTGCAAAATCATTGCAGATAGTGACCGCAGCCATGAAATTAAAAGGCACTTACACCTTGGAAGAAAAGTTATGACCAACCTAGACAGCATATTAAAAAGCAGATACATTACTTTGCCAACAAAGGTCCGTCTAGTCAGAGCTATGGTTTTTCTAGTAGTCATATATGGATGTGTGAGTTGGACTATAAAGATAGCTGAGCTCCGAAGAATTGGTGCTTTTGAACTGTGGTATTAGAGAAGACTTTTGAGAGTCCCTTGGACTGATGGGGGTTGCAAAATCATTGCAGATAGTGACCGCAGCCATGAAATTAAAAGGCACTTACACCTTGGAAGAAAAGTTATGACCAACCTAGACAGCATATTAAAAAGCAGATACATTACTTTGCCAACAAAGGTCCGTCTAGTCAGAGCTATGGTTTTTCTAGTAGTCATATATGGATGTGTGAGTTGGACTATAAAGATAGCTGAGCTCCGAAGAATTGGTGCTTTTGAACTGTGGTATTAGAGAAGACTTTTGAGAGTCCCTTGGACTGAAAGGAGATCCAACGAGTCAATCCTAAAGGAAATCAGTCCTGAATATTCATTGGAAGGACTGATGTTGAAGCTGAAACTCCAATAATTTGGCCACCTGATATGAAGAACTGACTCACTGGAAAAGACCCTGATGGTGGGAAAGATTGAAGGCGGGAGAAGGGGATGATAGAGGTTGAGATGGTTGGATGGCAACACTGACTTAATGGACATACATTTGAGTAAACTCCAGGAGTTGATGATGGGCAGGGAGGCTTGGCGTGCTGCAATCCATGGGGTTGCAAAGAATCGGACATCACTGAGCGACTGAACTGAGCTGAACTGTGCAGTCGCAGCTCAAGTACTCCTAAGTGGTGTGTCCCAGAGTAACCCATGAGAGACACACGATGTCTGTCTGCTCCTCAGGTCAAGGCATTGTCCAGTTTTCATCACAGGACACTTGCTTATTTTTCCTCTCACAACTAATAAGCAGTCTGTGAGAAGACACTGGTTTTTGGGGTTTGTTTTTTGTTTTTGTTTTTGTTTTTGTTTTAGTTTTTAAAAATTGAAGTCTTTGTGGGAAAATTTAAAATATACCGATAAGCCAAAGTTAGGGAAAACTTGGTGTGTAAACCTGGAGACAGCCACATTTTAGCCTGTGTTGGTACAAGTTCTCTTCTATGCTGCAATGATAATGACAGCCGAAAGGGATTATACCTAAATACCCGTTTTGTACATTGCTTTATTGATTTAGCAGTGAGTTGTGGACATTTCTGCAGGTATCATTGAGGATTCTGTTGTTCTTTAGTGACTGCACAGTGTTCCATTGCCTATGGATTGTTCAGTGGTGTTCAATCAGCCTCACATTTCAGGTTTAAGAATCTCCTGAATGTCCAGGCTGTTTAATTGTCCTCATTTTTATTTATTCCTTTTTGAAAAAATCTTTTTGGCTGTGCCACATGGCTTGTGGGATCTTAGTTCCCCGACTGGGGATTGAACCCAGGCCCTCAACTATGAGACAGCAGAGTGCCCCCGACTGGGCCACCAGGGAATTCCTTGCCCTTGTCTATAGACCCTTTTCCCTTGTGTCCTAAGGGAGGCTCTGCTGTACTGTTGCCCCGCCTGAAATCTTGGCTTAGACATAGCGTTCTGATGCCTGCCTTGCTCCTGCCACACTGACTCACCATGCTGTTTTTCTCTTCCACTGTTTGAATACTCATAGGCTGAGTTCCTTTCTCTAATCATTTTTAGGCCTACAACGACACACTTTTGCCAAATACGTATATGTACTTCTGATTCAGTTGACTTGTCTTTATGCTTTATTTGCTAATATTGTGCAGTATTTTTTTTTTCAAATAGCATATAGTCTTATGAATTAAATGGACATTTCCGGGCTAGTCTTCTAAGTTGAGCCTCTGACCAAAATGCATACACACCCACCAAAACACAAAAACATGTTTGAGGGACAGTGTATCTTTTTGCTTGGAGCTTCCTTTCTGTTAATGGAATTTCTGGTTAATCTATATTTATATTTTGGGCCAAGTCATATAGGAGATCTTGGAGCTCTTTTTTTTTTTTTTTTTTTTTAATTATTTGGCTGCGCTGGGTCTTAGTTGCTGTACTTGGGATCTTCGATCTTCCTTGCAGCACGCACGATCTTTAATTGCTATGTGGAATCTAGTTCCTTGAACAGGGATCAAACCTGGGGGCCCCTGTATTGGGAGTGCAGAGTCGTAGCCACTGGACCACCGGGGAATCGCCTCTTAAGTATTAGAATCGTGGTAGATTATCTTTATGCACATTTTATGCAAGAGATTCTTGAGTATAACCTTTAAAGGCATTGAAGGTGAAGGTGAAGTCGCTCAGTCGTGTCCGGCTCTTTGTGACCCCATGGACTGAAGCCCACCAGGCTCCTCAGTCCATGGAATTTTCCAGGCAAGAGTACTGGAGTGGGTTGCCATTTCTTAATAGATTTTCCCCCTTTAATGTCTAATTTGAAAGCCTCTCCTCCCTTACAGATAGATAGTTTTAGGCCATTTAGGTACATAGAAATAGAACTTTTCTGTGCAGCGGTGGGCCAGTTTATAAATGGTTCATCCCATTATATGTACAATTTAGTAGAAATGCAACAAAATTATATCTGAAAAACTTATATTGAGTCTTTAGCAGGCTAGTTTGTTTTCATCATTGCCTGTAATGTATGCTTTAACTCTAATTCAGGCAGGCTGTTAAAGTGGCAGTAAGTGAAGTACTTTTCTGCTATCCCTATCTTCTTCCTTCTAATTTAAGGTCTCAGCTTACTTTGTTTTGAAAATAATCTTTCTCACACATCTTAAATATGTACCTAAAATATTTCTAAATAAAATACATGCCTGGAAAAAAACATAGAGATGTTTAAACTTAAACAATAATTTGGTAAGTGATCAAGTAAACAGTCTTGCTGGGAAACAGTTTATTAAGTTCTTTTGACAGAAGGTTTCTAAATATGTAGATTAATTTAAACACTGTCTTTTTTTTTCCTCCCAACTTGGGTGGTGTGTGAAATTGCTAAACCTGTCTTTGTGGTTGGCTTACAGTGGTTGAAGCTTCTCCAGCACATCTTGTTTTTCTTACAGTTTCAGGGTGTTCTTGTCCATGTGAATTACTATTGTTTGAAAATGCTTGTTATCCTTTGATTAAGAATTAAGTATAGCTTAGAATATTTTATCACTTATTCTGTACTACTAAGGATACATGGGATCATTTCAGTGGACTTTTGAATAAATTCATAAAATAATTATAACATTCATGTTTAATTTACACTTGGAAGTTAGCCAGCCAGCATGCAAAGTGGTGTCTCTCCTAAGAGACCTCTCATCATTAAATGCAGTGATTTAGTGTTGCAGACTGTTTTGTAGGTTTATCTCCTTGTGCTGAAAGATACCAGTTATTATTAACATGTTATACACGTAGCACTTCTAAGAAATGAATATTTTTTAAGTAAAAAAAATTTTTAATTGTTCAGTAAATTTCTTTTCCAGTGTATTTGTGGCTTAAAATATGCTTTCAAAATGGTTCATTTAGAGGCATAGTTTACCATTTTTTAAAATTCATTAATTTATATTGTAATTTTCACGTGCTTCTGGAATTTTAAAGAAGGATTATTTGAGATCTGCCTCTTCCTCTCCTTTTGATTTTTTGTGGGTTTTTTTTTTTTTTGCAGGGGGAGTGGAGTGGGTTGCTTGTTTTTATGTTTGTTTTGTTTTGTTATAAGCTGATCACTGATAGATGGACTTTGAGCCTCTGTATAAATATTAGCAGTGCCTTGCCCAATGCCTTAAAGCTGGCTTGCAAGTGCCCAAGCTAGAATTTGAGCCCAGGGCTTTCCAACTCCGAAATTTGTGTTCTTGCTCTTATACTCACCATTTCTACATGCATTGAGTTTTTCCTGTTTGATTACATTTAATTCTCCCAAAATCACTTTGAGGTACACTTTATTGTTTCTTATGCCTATGCAAGCGTGCTCAGTCTTGCCGACTCTTTGCAGCCCATGGACTGTAGCCTGCCAGGCTCCTCTCTTCATGAGATTGTTCCAGCAAGAAAACTAGAGTGGGTTGCTATATCCTCCTCCAGGGGATCTTCCTGACCCAGGGATCAAACTTGTGTCTACTGCACCTCCTGCATTGGCAGGCAGGTTCTTTACCACTGAGCCACCCGGGAAGCCCATTGTCTCTTATTTATACACAGAGAAATCAAAGTTCAGAAATTACATAATTTACCCAACAACACATACCTAGTTAAAGTTCTAGAATTAGTATTAAATCTTATGGTTTTCCCACTGAACTATTCTCACTACCCCTCAGGGTGGGTGAAGCCAGTGTTCACAAATGAATATGAATTTTGTTATTTTTTTTTCTCTTAAATGTCATCTGAAGTTGCCATTTTCATAGCATCAGGGATTCTGAATTAGAAGCTGGTGATGGAGGGTGAAGGTGATGGCAGTTAAGGGGATAGAGTGTGGTCATGGGCTTTTTATACAATTGGGAGACTAGGTGAGGATCCTGGAGAGCAGAGATTGGAGAAGCCTGGGTAGGAAAGGGGTCTGCACGTCATTTCAGGTGCTTCGCTGTTCTTGGCAGAAGGTAAGAGTGTGTTGTTTTTTTTTTACTACTCATCTTCCGTAAAGTTCAGTGGCATATCCCTGGCATGGTAATCCTTGAAATACTGGTTTTAGTTTCCTAAGGTCATTTCCCTACTCCGAAAACTTGAATGGTTCCTAGTGCCTTTCCTTTCCGATCTGAGTTCCTCCTTTTAACAGTTGAGACCATCTGCAGTCTGGCCCTGTCCCTTCTTTGAACATTTCCAGAATAACTCAGAAAGGTTGTCCCCACTAAGCAAGTCTGTCCGCATCATACTTTCTCTCTGGGCCACCTTTGCTTTTAAATTTGCACCCTTGGTGGTGGTGTTTTACTTCCCCTTTCTCTTCAAACCCTTCAGCCTGTCTTATTTGGTAAACCTAAAGATATTTCCTCCTCTAGAGATCATGTGACTCTTGAAGCTGAATCGCTGTGTAGTAAGTTGTAGTATTGCCTGATTTCTTCTGTTTCCTCTCCAGTCATAGCATAAATCTGCTCAGAGGAAGAAAAAACTTTTAGATTCTCTTCTTTGAATGCCCCCTTCCCTCATTTTGTCCCCCTACCTTCCCTCTCCACTCCTTTGCCCTCCTTTTTATCTCCTCCCTCCCCACCCCAAGTTTTATTGTATCTGTGCATCAGTTTATCCATCTTTGCTATCTTTTGTTTTTCTGTCCATCCATCCTCCTTCCCTTTTTCTTCTTCTAGCTCCTGTTCCTACTGAGTAAGCTTAGGCAAGTTACCTTTCCACTCATCTCTAAAAACAGAGATATAATGTAATAACTTTGTAGGATTTGTTTTGATCATTGAGTGAATCTTTAGTGGAAAAGTGCTTAGAGCAGGACCTACTGGATAGCAGGCACTCCATAAACATTAGCTTTGATTTGTTATTTTTGCAGTGTTTTGTGTATTTCAGTGTATAAAACAAAATGATAGGATTATCTATAAAATAAGTTATTTTTTTTACGTAAACACAGGTCATTATTTTAAAGTTATTAAATAGAGGTTAATTTTAAACTTATAAACACATTGACAATCTAAAATCACTAATCATCCTAATCACAGTTAACATAAATATTTATATTTTGATCTTGACAGTGAGAACTTATTTTCAGAATTCCACATTGCCTGGATTGAAGGAATGTTACTTCCAACAAATTTTGTTTCCTTCATCTGCTTTGGGTTCCAGGAGTTTCTTTGGCTTGTGTACATATTTTATGTGAATATCTCGTCTTGAAGGTCTTGGACCTTGCTTGTAGTATAAATTCAATTGCTGTGTTTATGCTGGAGCATGCCTAGGATAACAAATTTTCATTTCGTAGGCAACCTCCTCCAGCCACCATATTAAGCCCAGGCAAAGGCATACAGGTACTTCTCTTTCTGTACCAGAATGTTTTTATAAACCATCTTATCACTGATGGGGTAGACTGTCGGTCTCTCTGGTTTTATTCTAGTTAGAATTGTGTGTGGATGGGCAGAGAGGATAGCGTGCGTATCTCAGTCCTCATCTCTTGGTTGCTTTTTCTGATCAACTGGTGTCAGAGTCCAAGCCCCTATCTCTCAGTATCCCTTGTTGTCATTTTTTAGCCATGTTGCTAGAAATAGAAATATTCCTTTTTAAAAAAAGCACTACAGCTGCGCCAGCTCCTCGTTGCTGTACTTGGGCTTTTCTCTAGCTGTAGCGAGTGGGGGCTGCTCTCTAGTTGTGGATGCATGGGCTTCTTGCTGCTGTGCTTCTCTTGTTATGGCGCACAGGCTTAGTTGGCCCACACCATGCGGAGTCTTCCGAGACTGGGGATCGAACCCATGTCCCCTGCTTTGGCAGGCAGATTCTTAACCACTGACTTAACCATCAGGGAAGTCCTGTATTCATTTAAATGTGTATATTATTGTGTGTACTGATTATTTGATTGCCATTATGCTGGTATGTTTATTGTTAATTGGACATTTATTTAATGTTGTCATGTAAACAATTGCTTTGTTCAATCATTCATTCATGTTTCACAGATAGGTGCTTAAGTTAGGCAATTAAGGTCAGTATTGTGTTTATGTGCCTGAGTGCAAAGATGAAAAATCATGGTTTTTCTGTTGTGTTTTGTTTTCAATATGGGTCCTTGACATCAAGAAGCTCAAAGTTCATTATGGAGAGATACATAAATCAGTGAGAAAATAGAGCAATAGAATTTTGACAAAAGAGCAGTGGAAGCATAAAGGAAGGAAACTAATGACCTCTGTGGGAGGCGTTAGGGAGCTCATATAACCCTGGATGGATGTATATCATAGCCTCTTTCTTTCTGTTTCTTTCATAATAACTTGAACTTGTTATAAGCAAATACCCAAAGATAATCTTGTTTTGTGCTCTAGTAGAAATGATTTTAAGAGGCAACCACATTCTTTACTAAACTTCTCTCAAAATAGCTCAATATCAGTCATGTCGAAGACAAAATTGTCTTTTTTTGTTACTCATCAGTGTTTTTTGATGGCTGTAATTATTGAAACAAAGTATTGGGGAATTTGGGACTAATCTCTAATTTTTTTAAATAAAAAAATAAAGAAGGCAGTGAAAGTTTAGTTGTCATACATGCTGAAAGTGCTGTGATATACAGGCCATTTAAACCTTTTGCCTTCCATGTAAAAATAAAGTGTTTGTCGCTCAGTTGTGTCCAACTCTTTGCGACCTCATGGACTATAGCCCGCCAGGCTCCTCTGTCCATGGGATTTTCCAGGCAAGAGTACTGGAGTGGGTTGCCATGCCTCCTCATTGTCATATAAAATGTGTCTTTAATATTTATTTAAAAATAAACTTTAAAGGAAAGCAAGTGCTATGACAGCTTATAGAGTTTCTATTATGGTGTTTTAATTTCACCATATTGCCTTTTTTTCTTGGGAAATTTATATGATTATAATAAGATTTAGGTCCTGTGGTTGAAGTTATCATTTCTGTTTTCATATTTTTCCTTATAATTGTCTATTTGAATTTTTTAATGTGATTATGTACAAAGGCATTAAGGTCACTTTTGGTTTTCACTGTTGTAAATAGTGTTTGTTTGAATAACTTTTAATCTATGTATTTTTTCTTCTTCTCCAGAGTTTTAGTGAGATTAATTTTTGTGACTGAGCGTTTAAGCCCAGCATGTATAAGCATATAATTCTGTATTATCTGAATATTTCCAAAGAAATTGCACTAATGAATTGCATTTCACTATTTTCCTTATAGTTGCTTAACTCTTCTAAAGTATATTTTGTAAAATTACTTAAGTGTTTTTAACATAATATTCCTAATGATGATAGCATAAATTATTTTAGAAAAGAATACATAACCGGTATTATGATAGATTAATTAGTAAGAAGTTGTCACTTTAACTTTACCCCCTTGGTATTTTTGTTCTGAATAAAACAATTTACTCTCCTAAAAAAATAAAATGAAAAGCATTGGGCTTCTTGATGGAGATACTGTTGAGAAGGTGAGGGGTTAGGAGACTGAATGGCTTTGCCTCTTATTTAATAATCTGGTTTGGGCTTCACTAGTGGCTCAGCTAGGTAAGAAACCACCTTCAATGTGGGAGACCTGGGTTTGATCTCTGGGTGGGAAGATCCCCTGGAGAATACCCACTCCACTATTGTGGCCTGGAGAATTCCATGGACTGTATAGTCCCTGGAGTCGCAAGAGTTGGACATGACTGAGCGCCTCCACTTTCTTTTTTTTCTTTCTTTCTTGTGACCTCAAGCAAGGAGCTAAATCTACATATTTCAGGTTTTGTATTTGAGGATTATATGCTTGGAAAGAAGCAGTATTGATGTTTGGGGATTATATGGAAGCACTATGCCTGTCTGGAGATTTAAACCCTTCTAAAGGACAGATTAACAGTTTTTAGAAGTTTCAGAAGAGAAGAGTAGAAAATAATTTAACTAAGAAAAGCGCTTCTGTGATGTTGGTGTTTACTGTGAACGTTTGTGCTGTTTATACATAATACTGGGAAAAGTAAATAATATTAAACCATGTGTTTGTCTTATCCAATTTGAACGTTTTTGTGTGCAAAGCACAGAAGTGTATTGAGGCACATGTTGTAAAAATTAACCCATGCCTGTTTCTTAGGACTTGCAGTGTTTTTATGCTATTATATGAGGCTTTGTTGTACTTGAACGCTGTTAAATACTATTGACGTGTAGTACATTTGTAAGTGATTATTAGAATAAGACTTTCATTAAGGTATGCTTTGCTGCCTTTCATTTCACATAATGGATTTTAATATGACAATTTTCATTAGGATATTTGAATTACTTTTTAATTAAATGCAGACAGACAGAGTGATTCCTTACTGTCAATAGTTCACAAATGTATTAGTGTTTACTCCTGGTATATTACCTGCTTTTTAGTAAATATTAACCATGCTTCTGCTGCTGCTAAGTTGCTTCAGGCATGTCCGACTCTGTGCGACCCCATAGATGGTAGCCTTCCAGGCTCCTCTGTCCACAGGATTCTCTAGGCAAGAATACTGGAGAGAGTTGCCATTTCCTTCTCCGAATATTAACCATAAAATTTATTTATTTGATACGTAAGTTAGACTAAGGATACATTTCTTTTAACGATTTGATGAATTTTTCTTAACACTAGGGGGCACTCTTGATCTATGAATTCGTATCTAGATTAATCAGGTGCAGAATGTGGAATGAAGTTAAATTGTTTGAAAACATTTCATTGCAAACTGAATATTGCCTTCAGAAAGAATTCGGATTATCAAGTTCATTTTGCATAGTAGCATAAATATAAGTGGTTCTTAGTAAGATTCTTAAGAATAACAAAGTTTATAAAATGGAATACTGTAGATTGGAGGACATTAAAGTATTTCTGTGCTCTATTCTTTCACATTGGTTTTCCAAATGATTATTTTAAAAAGCATTGTTCCTAATATATTTCTAATTAAAACAATTCTTTCACAGTGTTTTGCTCATAGCAGGTACTTAGGATATATCTGAAGAAATGAAGATAAATTTAGGATGTGACTGAAGCCTGCTACCATTAGTAAAAATTTTTAAGCATTTGAAAACCAGCAGCATGTTTTTGCTACATCTGGGAAACATATTTTAGGCATTCTCGTTCATTGTTTCTGCAATCAGGATATTGCTGATGCCTACCAACAAGTGTTTTGTCAGAAGTATATTCCTAAGATTTTTTTTTTAATTAGAAGATTCTCTATAATTTAAGCTTCGTGTGGATTCAGTAGCGAGTAGACAGAACATGCATTATTATAACAGCACTCTTCACGTGTGTCAGCACTGTTTTAGATGCTTTTCATGTATTAATCTCTCATCACCACTCTGTGAAGTAGGTACTTCTGTCTCTGTTTTATAGGTAAGGAGATTGGGCACAGAAAAGGTAAACAGTTCACTGGGTTTAAACTTAGGCAGTTTTGTCCTGTAGTTTGTGCTTCTAAATCACTGCCATATGTTGTTTTTCCAGAGAGAGGAAACTTAGTATTTTCAAGCAAATTAGTATTTCAAGCTCTGGTTGTTAAGTGGGTATAATTTTATAATGTACAGCGTAGGGAATGTAGTCAGTAATATTGTTAATAACTCTGTGTGGTGACAGATGGTTACTAGCCTTATTGTGATTGTCATTGTAATGTGTAAAAATATCAAATCGCTATGTTGTATAGCTGAAACTAATAATGTAAGTCAATTATACTTCAGTAAAAATAGATACAGTTTTAAATACCTAATTGATAGACACTTATTATTTCTCTTCTGGAAAATATAGAAATTTAAAGTCTGAAAGGGACCTTACTCTGTTTAGAGGAAGAAATTGCCTCTGAGATAGATGTTACCAACATACCCATCTAGGAGGCAGTTTCTTTGTGGGAAGGGATTAGAATCACAAGTAAATGTTTTGAGTTTCAGTAAAGTAGAAAAAATATGGTAATGTGGAAAAAATATTTGACAAGAATTTCAGATGGCTTAAATTTTATTCTTGACTCCTCATTTACCAGCCTGTGTCCTCAGAGACAGTGTTTGTGTTATGACTATAATGAAATCCTCCTTAATTAGCCTTATGGTCATTGTGAAGATCAGTGAGATAATGGATTAAGGCTATTCAATAAGCTTTAAAGCCCTATACAAATAAATATATATCATATATTGTGTTATTTTTATAACATGTGATATCTTTATAAAGAATAATTTGCTTTTAATTATTTGTGATATCTTTGTCAACTATCAACTTGTAAACTTTGTAACTGTAGACTTTCAGCAATGCTAAACTTACTCAGTATGATTGATTTAGAGATGTCATTTAGATCTCTAAGACCTTATTTTGTTAGGCCATGTGTTACTTTGCAAGATTTTTTTTACACTTTATTTTCTTAAAGCAAACACTTTAAAATTTTTTCTAACAATAAATGAAAAGTTGTATCTTTGTTTTGCAAATAAAGAACATAACAGTAGCATGTATTGAACGTATGTGTTGAAAGTAGCATAATAGGATTGTCCTCAGACTGGATTTACTGATTTAACTGAAATGAAAAACAGAATTTGGAAGTATTTTATTTGGGGGCATGGTGAGAGGTATGGATTTAACTGAAATGAAAAACAGAATTTGGAAGTATTTTATTTGGGGGCATGGTGAGAGGTATGGATTTGTTTTCTTAAACTTCCAATAAGACGCACAGTTAAAGTTTTCTGTTTATTTTTTTGCAGGAATAATAATGTATTTGTGGCCTTGGACGTGAAGCAGTCAGCCTTCTGTTGCTATTAAATAGCGTCAGGGACTGATGTTGTGGGAAGCATGGACCTAATGAACGGGCAGGCAAGCAGTGTTAATATTGCTGCTACTGCTTCTGAGGTAAACATTTAAGAAATTTAGTTGTAAAATTTCTTACCTGGCATTCTAATTTTTTTTTTAAGTATTATGGTTGGTTACAGATTTTAAATCATAGCTTGAGAAAAGAGTTACAGGCTTTTCAGTTTTTTAAAAAGCTATTTTAATTGTACCATCCATGTGTTCATTATACATTATAGGAGTTAATCCCTACCTACTTAATATAACTGACAGATAATGATTACTTAAAACCCTTTTTTAGTTTTAGTTTTGAAGGACGTGCAGGATTTCTTCTTAAGGTATTTTCACATTATATGAACCTTGAGGGCAGTAGAATGAGTGGGGCAAAGAATGGCCCTGCCGACACTCAGACCCCTTGGTTCCAAGCCTGCTGAAGGAGCCTGGAGACCCTTTAGGCTGCAGTGCGGAAAGGGCTCTTCTGGTGATGGAGCTCAGACTGTTGGAGATGGAGATGACTGAACTCAGTGCTCATCTCTGGTTAATGGATTATGATTTTATTTTTGCTGCACCTCCCCCCCTTTTTTTGGCTTTGTCTATAGATCTAGGGTACTTGCCTGCTTTCCTTAATACTTTCAGCATCTAGCTTCTGTATTTCCCCTTTATTTCATCCTTACCGTAGAGGATGAGAAAAAATGTTTGATGATTTTACACCTTGACTTCAAAGTTCCTTGGTAATTTCAGCTTCATTTTGCCCAAGCCAATTTACGAAGGCCATGCTGCTGTTTGAATATTCTGTCAGCAGTTTCAATTATTTTTCCTATGTAGATTATTTCCGTATTTTTAACTCTAGCTCTGGCTTCTGTTACAAATTTTATTAAGCATTTGTTATGGACCAGGCATTTTATTTATAATGTGAACAAAATCAGTTTACTTGTTCCTCTTCTGCTCTACTACTTGTGAAGAAAATAGCTCACTCCCCTTGTCTGACTTCCATCAGTAACATCACTATTTCCTTAGCATCTAAGTTCAGTTTTATAGATTTTGCATTAACCTGCTTCTCCTTTGCTCAGCACAACCATTTTCACATCAAGCAGAGAGTCCACGAGCAGAGTTGCAATCCTCTGTAATTTAATCATCGAGTAACATCTTGGGTCCTGCCCACACTCTAGTGGAGAGGATCACACAGGCCAGTGACCACCAAGAGATAGAGAATGCCTGGCAGCTGGCTTAGAGCCTGGCCACCACAGCTTATCTCTGAGAGCCAGTCCTGTTCTCCTTGTTGCTACTAGAAGCTTCTTGGTTTGATCAGTTATTATTTCTTGTCTAGAGTATTGTAGTGGCCTTTTATTTTGATCTTGCGCTTCTGTTCTCTGCTGTTTTTGGTCCATTTGACTGTAACTCAATTTTAATATTCTTAAAATACAGTTGTTATACTTTATTGTATTCCCAAACTGTCTGTGGTTCCTCCTTACCTGCTAACTAAATACCCATGACATTCAGCCCTGCATTTAGGACTTTTCTCAAAATGGGCTTAAATTTTCTTTCTAATGGATTTAACTACCACTGATTCTCTACTTGAAATTTATATTCTAATGAAAGAATACTACATCTTGCTGATGTTTAAACCCTCAGCTTTTTCTATTTTAAATGCTATACTTTTATGAAAGTTTTCTCCTAATTCCCTAAACAGGAGCTTTCTTCTTTCTGAAGCTGTAACTTTAAAAAAAATTTTTTAATCATTTTTTCCATAAATTTGTATATAGCTTTTATTCCTCCTTGAGGCATGGATTAAATATATTTGTAAATATGTCCATATTGCATGTATATTTACTTGCTATCTTTATAATCATATTTCTTAACTTTGTTAAATGTATGTGGGTATATGATGGTATATTTATGACTTTGTGTCCTGAAATATATGAGATAATATTATAGGAAACAGTACAAAATTGTTTGTTAAATAAAACAGATCATTTCACTTGTATAAAAAATAATGTTGGCTTTTCTAAAAGTAGATGAATTCCATGAGACCTCAGAGTAGTATAATTCAGTATGTGAGAAGTAAGGGTAGAAAGTCTGCCTTTTAAATTGTCTTCCTGCTATGTCAAGAAATAAAATTAAAAATACATGTTTTTCTACCTTCTCCTAAAATAAAGATGTATTAACATATCAAAATGCAAGCTTCTCAGAAATGCGGCACCCTTACCCTTCTATCTTTACCTTTTAGACCTTTCCTGTGCTTAAGCGTCTGGTATCAGTAGAGGGGTGGTGAACTTTTTTCATACATTTAGAAATGTCAGTAGTTTTTTAGTCTTTCAGTGGATAAAGAATGACTACTGTGAACTTAGTGTACATTATGTCTCAGTGCTGCTTAGCTTCTTATGAATACCAACCTGTTTGTTGCCAGTGGGGAAGCAGGTAGAAGCACATCACTCATAATTTTTTAAGCCCCTGCTAATGGTTTGTAAGAAGGAAAGGAGGAAAATGATTATTCATTTTGATAAGCATTAAGATAATGGCACCCCACTCCAGTACTCTTGCCTGGAAAATCCTATGGACAGAGGAGCCTGGAAGGCTGCAGTCCATGGGGTCGCTAGGAGTCGGACATGACTGAAGTGACTTCAGTTTGACTTCACTTTCATGCATTGGATAAGGACATGGCAACCCACTCCAGTGTTCTTGCCTGGAGAATCCCAGGTTCGGGAGAGCCTTTTGGGCTGCCATCTAAGGGGTCACACAGAGTCGGACACGACTGAAGTGACTTAGCAGCAGCAAGATTGCCATTATGATCTGCTCACTTCTTTTGCATGAGTTAGAAACTTGGAGAAAATTGCCAAGTTATATTTAAAATGAATGTCTTTACCTGACAGAATATATTTATTATTTGGTAGTTACTGGATTAGTATATACTGTTTAACTGATGTCTATTTGAATTATTGACATGAATAAATTTCTGTGTTAGTCTTGGAATATAAAATAACATTGTTGACATATTGTAAGCTAGTCATAGTTACAGAGAGCAAACACATGGAATAAGATAAATATATGAAATCCGTTTATGCGACTTTGAATTTCTGCTCAGACACATAAAGAGCTTGGAATTCATGACTCCTGTCCTCACAGCTTGAAAAAACTGAACAATCTGAAAACCTGCTCTGCTGGAGAACTGATGTCACAGAGCAGAATGACAAGTGATACCCTGAGAACTGGAGAAAGAAGCAAATAGAGAGAATCACTGTTTACCAAGAGCGGAAATCACTGGAGTCAGGAAAGGGCAGGAACACTTACTGTAGTTGACAAGCTGCTAGAGGCTCTGTGTGGACTAGCTTGAGAGTTAATGTCTCCTGGGGGCTTAGTTTTAGGCCTCCCACCCCACTTTTGTGAATTTTACCTCCAAGAGCCCCACCAAGTTTTCACAGTGAAGATCATAGAAAAATCCCTCATACTTCCAGCTGGAGGAGGGGAAGTAACCATTTTGAAATATACTAGGGGGAAATAATCATCCTGAAATATGCCCAGCATGTTCTTTTCTCCACCTGTCCTCAGGGGAGACTTTACCAGATCCTAACCTACCTGGGGAAAGAGAAATACCCAACTCTGAGCCCTCCAGCCTTCCTGTCTTAACTTTCTAAGGGGAGTCTGGGGTACTGAGACTCACCTAAGGTCACAGCCCAAGTGCACAGGCTCACGAAAGTAACAGACTGTAGGGCAATGAAACACATCTCCTCTTCCTTCTTCCCATACCTTACCACCACATCAGCAGGGTTCCTGTATGATAATAAGGATCACAGCCTAAAGAACTGCAAGGCACGTATCTTATCTAAAGAGTTTCTAGGGAAACCCAGAGACAAAAACAAGGACACTACAGGAAAGTGAAGACACCTGTAGCCACAACAAATAGTAAACAAAGTAACTCCTGTCTAGATAAACATAAATTCTTACACTAAAGGCCTGTTTACCTCAGTTTCTATTACCCACTAAGTCACATCTGATTTTCAGCAAATTTTAAGACATGCTGAAATGTAACCAGAAAAACTTAGATTGAAGAGGCAAAGCAAACAATGCAGTAAGAAACTCCAGATATGGCAAGAGATTTTGGAATTAACAGGCTGGGAATTAAAATAACTATGATTAGTAATGTTAAGAGCTCTAATGAAAAAATGGACAACATGCAGGAATAGATGGGTAGTATAAGCAGGAATATTGAAACTCTAAGAATCAAAAGGAAGTTCTGGAAATCAAAAACATTGTACCAGAAATGAAGATGACTTTGATTGACTCACCAGTAGACTGAAGACCAGCAGACACCTAAGGAAAGAATCAGTGAACCTGAAGACATGTCAGTAGAATCTTCCCAAGCTGAAGTGCAATGAGAAAAATAGAATGAGGAAAACGTAACTCAGTGTTCAAGAGTGGCGGGGCCAGTGACAAGAGGTGTAGTGTACACATAATGGAACATCAGAGGAGGAGAAAGAGGAAGGAGCAGAAGAAATATTTTAAGTAATAATGGCAGTATTTTCCAACATTAATGAGAGATCCCTTCTTTGTAATGATTTCAATATTTAGTTGCTACTGAAGGGTAGCAGAGTCTGACAGGACTGAGGGACTGAACTGAACTGAACTGAACTAAAAGGGAAGGAAAAAGTAAAAATGAAACATAATGACAAGTGCTCAAAACTGATGTATAATAGCTGTTAGCTTGACATACATATTATAGCTCTGTAATCGAAACTTTGGTTAATTTTTTGTGCCATTGACTGTAGCCTGATATTCTACCACCATTTAACAGAACGTGATCTGAATGTTCTTACAGTGCTGTTTCTTTGATTTCAGTCAATGATTTGCAAAATGCATCTTTATTTTGTAGTACAGATGAAGTGGAAATTTATCAGAAGTAAGGTTTTCAGAGCCAAAAGCCACCTTTTGTTCTACATATGGCAACAACAAATTAAAATTAAGCAGTAACCTTAAAGCAGAAAACACTTAAATTTGTACTGTAATAGGAAGGGCAGTATCAAATATACTGTCACAGACAGACATTCACTTGACAGATAAGACTGGGTTATTTAGTTAATGGAATTTTAAATGTTCTCCTGTTATGTTAGGAAAATAATTTATCTTTTTCTTAATAAACATTAGTTTTAAAGATTATAGATGACTGTATCCTCCCCCCCCCCGCCTTTTTTTAAAATTTCATTTGAAAATCATTGAATTTGTTAAAATCTTTCATTTCTCTTGGAAATGATAGGAGGTCCAAGTGAGGAAACTGACGTATAAGAAAATGACTTACTCACAAACAAAAATCTAAAGTTGAGGTTAAATTTAGGAACTGACTCATTTGAAAAGACTCTGATGCTGGGAAAAATTGAAGCAGGAAGAGAAGGGAACAACAGAGGATGAGGTGGTTGGATGGCATCACCAACTCAATGGACATGAGTTTGAATAAGCTCTGGGAGTTGGTAATGGACAGGGAAGCCTGGCATGCTGCAGTCCATGGGGTCACAAAGAGTAGGACACAACTGAGAGACTGAACTGACTGACTGAGGTTAAATTTTACATTGCCTGACCCTTTTTCTAGTGCTCTTCCAACTAAGCAGTCTGTTCTGACTAACTTTTCTACAATTTGTTAACTCAGTATTCTTAGCTTCCTCAATTTTAAAGCCAGTCTAGTTTCCATGATACTGACAAGACAGTTTTTCAGTGGCTTCAATTTTTTTTTTAATTTAACAGAAAAGTAGCAGTTCTGAATCATTAAGTGACAAAGGTTCTGAATTGAAGAAAAGTTTTGATGCTGTGGTATTTGATGTCCTTAAGGTTACACCAGAAGAATATGCGGTAAGTCTTCCACCTCTTGTTCTTCAGTTTTTGCACATAATTTACATATTTTACTCGTCAATTAGAATTTGTAGGCCCAACAGAGATGTTTAAAAAAAAAAAAAGCAAAACTGGATGTGGGAATCAATGGGGAGAGTAGCACAACAATGGAGCAAGCAGAGGAATGAAATGGGAAAGATGGAAAGAACAATCCACCGATACTTTTAGAGAAGCTTTGTAGGTTACACTATTAACTTGAGAAGTAATAGTAAATATTTACCTTTATGATAATTGCTTTCATCTCTACCTACACCTCCTCCTCAAGCTAAATGTACTTTACTGACATAGGTAGGAAAGAAGTACTTTTAAGTAAATTAAAAAATTAAAGTCAAAGGTATTATTGCATTGTCATGAAGGATACCTAGAAAAACTTAATCCTTAACAGACAGGTGTTCATTTATTTATGTTATCTTTTTCCTTTATCTTGTTAGCAGAATATACTGATTTCCTGATATTGAACTACTCTTAAATTCCAGGAATAAACTTTAGTATATTGCTATATTTTGTTTTATATCTGTATCACAAGAGAGATAGGTCCATAATCATGTGAAGACCTTAATATGAGTTGCCACTACTGTAGAGTCAGTTACTTTTTATAAATTGGGAAAAACCCTTGTATGATTATCACATTTTATATTGCTGTTTGAGTAGATATGATTTAATAGTCACAGCAACACCACTGCTTTATAAACCAGTAGATTCAATTTTTGTTTTTTATTTTGATTTAGTGTATGTATTTGGGCTTCCTTGGTGGCTCAGGTGGTAAAGAATCTGCCTGTAATACAGGAGACTCATGTTTAGTCCCTGGGTCAGGAAGATCCTCTGGAGAAGGGAATGGCAAACCACTCCAGTATTCTTGCCTGGAAAATCCCATGAATAGGGGAGCCTGTTGGGCTACAGTCCTTAGGGTCGAAAAGAGTCAGACACTACTGAATAGCTAACACACAGAATGTATGCCCAGTTCAAACTTTTAAAATTATTTGTTTATTTTGTAACTTTACCTCACTTGTCTCACAGGAAAATATAAAAAGGCATGAGATAAATAGAAATAATTTTATTTTATGGTGTAAGGACTAAATTTTCATTTTTTTAAGCCCTTATAAAATTGGGGCTTTTTTCTAGTAAAGATTTGAGTACAGACTAATAATTTTAATTTCAAATATATGTCATATTATGGCATTCCAAAGAAGAAATTCAAAAAATTTTTTACTTTTTGTTTCAGGGTCAGATAACACTAATGGATGTTCCAGTATTTAAAGCCATTCAACCGGATGTGAGTAGTTTTAAGAACTTCCCTTTAAAATATGCAAAATGGTGAATTATATCTCAAATTGAGAAGTTTTAGAAATGAAAAATTACACTTCATATTAATTTTTAAATGTTTAACGCTTTGGGCATTTCTCAGGCTTTGGAAACTCATGGCATTCATAGCTATACACTGTTGAGTCATAGATGAGACTGAGTCATTTTGGTTGATTTGGCTTCATCACTTTACTGAAGGGGGCATAGACTTAGGCAGGTTGGATGATCTACCTGAGGCTTGAATCTTTTTAATGGGATAATAGGAGTAAGCTACTGGGTTTCACAGCTCACTTCAGTAATCATTTCCCTTGTACCTTAATTTCTGACTTTATAATATGACTGTGTGTTGACACTTTGGTGAGAAGAGAGAGAAAGAAGGCATTTTTTGTTTTATTAAGAAGAAGGAGACTATTATGCATCTACCCACTGTAAGCTGTTTATTACACTGTGTGGGTATGCATGTTCCTGTCGTTATCACAACCTGCATATGGTAGCGTCTATTTTACTGATGAGGAAACAGCATGACAGTTGTCCCTGATTACAGCTTAGTATTAGAACTGGTTTTCAGACTCTAAAAATTGATGCTTTTCCACTTTCATCAGGTAAGAATATACATATGACTTTGTATCCCCAAACTAAGTCATTGATAATACTGATATATTCAGTACCTTAAGACAGATATATTTTTAGTTATTTCAGAACAAAATATAGTGTATTTGTTATAGTATTTTCAAGTCAACTATAACATAGTTGTTAGGGAAAACATCTGTATCTTCAGTGGCATTGACAGTCCTGTGTTTTTCAGGTTACTTAATATCTGAATATCTCAAGTTTGTCACTTACAAAATGAAAGCATGAGCCTAAATGACCTCTAAGTCTTTGTTATATCTACAATTTTATTTTATTTTTTCCCTTTCTCCTTATACCATGGATGGAGGGCCATTAGTTTAGCAACAGAGGAAGCAGAACAATCTAGTCTATAAAGAAGACGCAGACAGAAAAATGGCTTTTGTGTTTAAATAATAGTAACTGAAATATTCATTTCCTCACATCCTTGAACAAAGCAAACTAAATTCTTCATAAAAAGTGCAACGGTTTGTCCTAAAGTTTAGTCATCTTCTCTTTTTGTGCATGCTCAGGCACTTTTCAGTTCAGTTCAGTCGCTCAGTCGTGTCCGACTCTTTGCAACCCCATGAATCGCAGCATGCCAGGCCTCCCTGTCCATCACCAACTCCCGGAGTTCACTCAGACTCACGTCCAT
>SJXQ01006211.1:0-63029 GCA_006408695.1 Aepyceros melampus
GAAGAATTGATGCTTTTGAACTGTGGTGTTGGAGAAGACTCTTGAGAGTCCCTTGGACTGCAAGGAGATCCAACCAGTCCATTCTGAAGGAGATCAACCCTGGGATTTCTTTGGAAGGAATGATGCTAAAACTGAAGCTCCAGTACTTTGGGCACCTTATGCGAAGAGTTGACTCATTGGAAAAGACCCTGATGCTGGGAGGGATTGGGGGCAGGAGGAGAAAGGGACGACCGAGGATGAGATGGCTGGATGGCATCACAGACTCAATGGACGTGAGTCTGAGTGAACTCCGGGAGTTGGTGATGGACAGGGAGGCCTGGCGTGCTGCAATTCATGGGGTCGCAAAGAGTCGGACACGACTGCGCGACTGAACTGAACTGAACTGATATATCAGTCTTTAAATTGCTGCTGTCTGCTTCTCAATGCAGCAGGCACTGAGGGCCCAGCAGTCAGTGGGCCCTGTGGGATGAATCAGCAACTGTCTTCTCATCGAAAGAGATGGATAATGGAGGGCTATTCATCACATCCTTACTGATGTTATGTTGTACTTTGAGAGTTACAACAATAACAGCTGTAGCTTAATGAGTCTCAACTGCAAAGTGTTCTGTGTTAAGTGCTTTACTTTTAATTCTTTTAACCCTCATTATTGCCTTAGGAGCAATATGATATTTCTTTTACAGGAGACTGAGACTCAGAGTTATGTTCCTTTCTTGGCTCACATAGTAAAAGAATATGAAAATAGAATTCCAACCTAAACCAGTGTGAGTCCATAACCAGCAGAACTCATGAGGATGTTTCTTCTTCAAAATGTAGGGCAATTTCCTCTCATTTTAAATTGCATTTCTTAAAGGTGCCATGGGTCTTTGATATCTTTTGTTTGGAGTCTTCGTTAATGTTAGGACCCTTCCCTTAGGATTAATGGCCTTTGTGGTACTAGAGAGAGTGGACGTAGCCTGGCTGGAGAATCTTAGGTGACTTCGTTGACTCCTTAACGGTGGCATTGGTCTGTGTGACTTGTGAGGACATGTGATTTATGACTCGACTGTGGAGACTATATCACAGTAGGCCATGAGGCTACACTGTCATAGATCATCTCAAGTTCAAGGTAAAAACTCTCAAAACAGTTTTTACAGGTTAAGCCTCCTTGCTACACTTCGATGTCTTCTCATAATTTTCTCAACTTGGTCCCCTTCCATCATCTTAGTCACTCCAAAGTAAGCAGTGAGGCCATCGTGAGTGGAGAGGGTCTCAGCAAAGATGAAAACGTGGCCCCTGCCCCAGTTTGGGAATGTCTGTTATGCTGGGCAGGTCTCACCTGGCGATCTTATCCGCTTGAGCACTCTCGGCCTCTTGGTGCACACAGCCATCAGGTCATAGCACTGGGAAAACTGAAAATGGATCCTGAAGCTCCAGGTGTCTCACCTACAAGTACATCATTTAAAACCTCCCGAGTCTTCTTCACTATAAAACCAACTCCAAAGTTTTCATAAACGCTAAACATTCTAGCCCTTTCTGTATAATCACACTATGATCATAATTGGAGACTGATGGTACAACACCTTATCTGAAAGGGAATTTGGGCTCTAAAGAGGGACAAAAGGACTTCACTGGTGGTCCGGTGGTTAAGACTCCACCTGCCAACGCAGGGGACACAGGTTCGATCCCTGGTCCAGGAAGATCCCACGTGTCACGAAGCAGCTAAGCCCATGTGCCGCAACTACTGAGCCCACATCCTAGAGCGTGTGCTCCACAAGAGAAGCCGCTGCAATGAGAAGCCCACACATGGCAACTAGAGAGGAGCCCCCACTCGCTGCAGCTAGAGGAAGCCTGGGTGCCACAATAAAGATCCAGCACAGCCCGAAATAAGTTTAAAAAAAAGAAAAGGAATGACGAGAGCACCCTCCAGTTTAGCCAAGGGAAAGCATGTCCACGCCAAGCTGCATTTTTGGCATATCTCAGCTCTTAAAGCACATTCTATTTCCATTTGAGGAGTTCCACTTGTAAAGTCTCCACAACAGTTAACTTTCTTTTGGTCTTTCTATGGATGACACAGTAGACATTTCTCTCCTAGTAATTTGAACAGCGGAATTGGGTTATGATTTCCCCCCTCCCCCTGCCACCATTCTAGCCAATGGCCTCTGCTCATCATTGCTAGACAGTTGGCCCAGTTTCTATGGTTTAGTCTTTTGGGTTTTGCTGCACATATTCTGGCAGTCAGCTTCGTCCTATTTTCTGGAAGAGTTGAGTTTGCTTTCTCCTCCCCAGGTTTGGGTTGATCTGTTCTCAGCTTTAATTGCTGCATTCATGAAATCTTGCCATAATCATTTCTTTAACCTCTGTGCAACTCAGAGATATTTGACTGTAGTAGCTGCCAAGGTTCTGGCTCATGCTTTAGTCATTGCCTGACTGTACCATTCTGAGACTAGACTCCTGGCTGCCCTTCCCATTTATCTGCCAAAACCCTATAGCCCATTTCAAGAATTTTCTTTTTTTCAGTTTCTTTGTGACTTTCAGGTTAACCTATTAGTTGGTCAGTTTCATTGCATATCTTTATCTAGAGATTATGTTTTAACTTCCTACTTGTTGGAAGCTTGGACTGTCACCCTGATGTAGTAATCAAAATTTGGCTTGGTACTCTGGTGTATTTCTCATAAACTCTCCTGTCCTATTTCCCCTTCTCTCAATGACCTTTTCAGCTGATGTCATATTTGGGCTGGTTGCCCCAAGAAGTGGGAGAGGTTGGGTATGATGACACTAAGCAAACATCCCTGTTGCTGCTGCTGAGTTGCTTCAGTAGTGTCCGACTCTGTGCGACCCCATAGACGGCAGCTCACCAGGCTCCCCTGTCCCTGGGATTCTCCAGGCAAGAACACTGGAGTGGGTTGCCATTTCCTTCTCCAATGCATGAAAGTGAAAAGTGAAAGGGAAGTTGCTCAGTCATGCCAGACTCTTAGCAGCCCCATGGACTGCAGCCCACCAGGCTCCTCTGCCATGGGATTTTCCAGGCAAGAGTACTGGAGTGGGGTGCCATTGCCTTCTCCAAATAAAAATGCTACAAGGAAAAAAGAGAAACACTGGGCTCTTACCTGGACCATACATCATTTGAAAGGAAGTAAAATTTTCTCTTTTCAAATAAAATGCCTGCCCAAGTCTACTTTTATTGACAAGCATTTCAGGGGAGACAGCATGGGGAAAGTTTCTTCCAGTTCTGTATCCCTGCACCTCTGATCACAGCACAGCCATGCAGACTTAATGTCCTCTTCCCTGTGGAGAAACCCAGGAGATGGAGCCCATTAGCCCTGATGTGGTCTGGAGAAATTATACTAAGAGAAGGTCACATGAGACTGAACCTCATGCCCAGGTCTCCAGGGGCACCTCCTGTTACCCTGCTGTGTTCAGTTTATATGACCGGATATTAAAAGAGAAGAAGCCAGTTGTGTCTTCCACCTGGATGTTTCAGGAAACTCCATGGCTATTAATCACTCAGTAACTTCTCGCTGGGCCAGCAAGAAGACAGCTGTACCGGGTAACCTCAGAAACGGAGCCCTTCCACATGTTACTGTTAAATTAAAACCAGGTAGGTTGGAATGACTCCAGCATAGGACAGGACAAATCTGATGAGTGACTGTCACCTAACTTTCTGTCCTCTCCACAAAATAAAGAAAAGAGCAAAACACAACTGTCTTTCAGGTTCATTGCAGGCTTCTCAGCTCAGCACTGGTGACATTTTGGACCAGATAACTTCTTTGTTGTAGGGTGGGGGCTGTCCTGCATGCATTGTAGAACGTTCAGCAGCATCTCTGGCCCCTACCCAACAGATGCCAGTAGAGTTCCCAAACCAGTTGTGACAACCAAAAATGTGTCCAGACAGTGCCCCGCAGGCTCCCTTTAGTGGGATTCTGGGCCAGGCAGATCCCACACCATGCTGGGGAGGAGAGAGAGAAGAAATGAACACTAATAAAAATTTATTCTTTCTAAAACCCCAGATACCTAGCCCCATTCATCCCTGTCCCTACACTTTCAGAAATATGTTCTTACCTAAAACCTTGGATCAGTGTTTTTAAAACTGGATGTCACAGCTCATTTTCAGATTATGAAATCAATTTTAGGTCACAGCCAGCACTTCAGATAAGAGAAAAGTGAAAGTGAAATCACTCAGTTGTGTCCAACTCTGCGACCCCATGGACTGTAGCCTGTCAGGCTCCTCCGTCCATGGGATTTTCCAGGCAAGAGCGCTGGAGTGGGGTGCCAGTGCCTTCTCCAGGGGATCTTCCTGACCCAGGAATCGAACCCCGGTCTGCATTGCAGTCAGATGCTTTACAGTCTGAGCCACCAGGGAAGAGAAGAAAGTAGAACGGGAACTGGAAGGCAAGTATCATCTGTAGTAAAGAGTCAGTGTTACTTTAAAACTTTGTCATGTCTGTGGTATCTGTGTGTATGTTTGTGTCTGTGTGTATTGAGAGTACTAGATTATGATAAATTTTTTTTTCTTTTCTTCTTTTTACTGTGAGTTTCAATCAAAAAAGTTTAAAAGTCACCATGTTTGACCTTCACCGAGTGGTTCCATGAAAGAGCCATATAAGAATTGCTTCATTTCTCTATCTTTTAATTGCTAAAAAAAAAAAAAAAAAATTACTCAAAAATTATGTTCACCGGGTCCTATGATGACCCATCACAGATTCTCTTTGGAATTCAGGCCCCTAAAGAAGTTCACCTCTTTCTTTGGAAAGGCCATGTCAAATCATAAAATGATAGAATCTTAAAGTTGGGAGGGTACTTAAAGTTTGGTTAGTTCAACTTGCCTCCTAGCCAATGCAAGAATTTGTTCTATAGCAACCATAACCCCCTCTCTTGCTTATACCCTTTCAAGCAGGGAGAATTCATTAGATGGCTAAGTAAATTGCTCTCGTATTTCCTGTTCTGATAGCTGGAATTTTTTTTCCTTCATTGAGGAAAGTAAGTGTTCCTTGGTCTGTGGCCACACCACTCCAGCCTCGGCCTCCATGGCCATGTTGCCCCCGCCTCTTCTGTGTGTTCCTTCCACGACTCTTATAAAGACACATGCCATTCGACAGGTCGTAGGGCCCACAGGTTAGTCCAGGGTGATCTCCTCACCCAAGGTCCTTAATGAATCATATCTTCAAAGTTCTTTTTCCAAATAAGGTCACATTCATATGTTTAGGGAATTAAGATCTTGACAATCTTTTCTTTGGGAGGAGGGGCACCAGTCAACCCACCAGAGTCACCAACTGTGTACTCTTGGGTGTTACAAAATTCGCAGCTCAGTTGTTCTTTATCATTTTAGGATGAACTTGATTTTATCCATCACGTTTTTCTTTCAGTGATCAAATGTTTTATGCAAACTCAGAATTCAATGAAGAGATTTCACTTCCATGGTAGCACTTTGTAACTTAAGCAATTGGCCTGATGTAGGTCTATGTTGTAATATCAGGAAAGTAAAAAGAATGATTATATTAACATTATACACCAAAACAGATAAGCAAACAACACCCTATCCTTTTTTTTTTTTTTTACTCTTCCCCTTCCCCCTCCCACCCAGGATTTGTAGCTCATCAACTGTAACTCTTTTTGCTATGGTTGCTCATTCAGACTATGTTGGTATTTTTAGTTCTCCTTATTAAAAAAAGAGAAGTCATACTTTCTACTTTTAATTAAAATGGAAATTTTCCACCCAACATTGGGTTGACTTTGGTCTTCTGGGAAATTCTCTCGTGTAGCCTCTGTATCTGAAACACAAAGTCTTCATAAAAAATACTTTGTGATGAGAGAAAAATTATCATAATTCCAAAAGACTTGGCCTATAATTAGTTGCATTTTTAAATGAATTGCATTTGTCTTACTGTTTTTTGGAAGAATTAAGTGTAATTTGTATCTCTGGGGTAAAAAGATCAACTTCTTCATGTATATATTTACCTCTCTCTAGTGTTCGGTAATTGATAATGAGGCACATTTGTCTTGTTCACACCACACAAGTCTGTCTTCTTGGTGTGAAAAATATTGACATTTGCTATCCCTTTTGTATCCTGTGTAAGTGATGCAGGAAGGGAAAAAGGGAGAGTTAGTAATTTGTTGTCACGGAAATGAGTTAATACAAAGCTGGTGGTTTGAACTATGTCTCAAGAAGCTTAGAGGGGGAGGAGAAACGGTGACAACATCTATAGCTTCATGAAGCCAAAACCCTTAGAGAAACCCTGGCAGGTTTTTGTCCCCTCTCTTTCTGTCCCCCTCACATGAACATTCAGCTGTTGGACCTTTATTGATCTAACAGAACCAGACAAGGTCCCAAGAGTTCTTAGGCTCTCTGGACCACGGCATGGCTAAGTGTGGTGTTGAGTGGAAACTGCATTGGGTCTCTGTGTTTTCTGAACAAGGATGACTCCAGTTAGATAAAAGAGATCAAACATGGAGACATTTGTAGCAGCTCCCCTTCTCTCCTTGCCATTAGATTGACTGCCCAACTTCCAATGATGCCCTTTTTACTAGGACTGACCCTAAATCACAGAGTTGTCCTCTGCACCCAATAACCCGTGTCTGGATTATTGACCTCGAGTCTCATCATTAGGTGCCATTCAGTAAACTTTCAGTCACTGGCACAGGGCTGGCACACTGAATATGGACCCAAATTCAAGTTGGCCAGTCATGGTAATTTGTCTTTCTGATCACGGTAGATTGATCTAGGAGTGGCCATCTGAGCCAGACTAGACAAGCCAAAATTGTTTCCCAGAACTTTTCAAGCTGGAACTAAGAGAAGACCGTTGGCTCTGATTTGGAAGTGAAGTCGTGATTCCGTGGACCTGAAAGTGGCCACGTTGCACATCTTTTCAAAGGAATCCTTACCAGAGAGTGGAGTGTAGCGTGGCAGACAGAAGTTGGAGACAGAACTTTCCTGGCAGACCTCAAGTCCCCAATTCATTTGTCCCCAAGGATGAACTGCACTTCCAACCTTTTCTCAGCTATGAGAATCCATTCCTATAAAGTCCTGTCACTTGACCAGGTCATCTACAGATGGGAGGCTCTCTCTGGAATTCATGAGACTTCCAACACACTTCTCTGTGTCCTTTTTGGTTGAGACCAACAGCAGAGCTCTTTGTATTTTTGTATCTTCTCTGGCATTTTCACAGCCATTATCATATTTTACCTCAGAAGAGCTCGGAGGTGAGTGGGGCCAATTGTCACCATTGAAAAGGAGGAAGTAACTGCATTCCAGAAGGATCGAGTGTTTTGTTCAAGGCTGCTGAGTTAGTCCAGGACAAAACCAGCCTGAAAATTGGGTTTTCTGACTCTCAGAACTTTATCTCTGCTCCACTCACATTTGACCAGAAACAAATGAGTCTTGTGGTTTTGTCTTCTGGCTCTTAGTCTGAGGAAACAGAGAAATGGGCCTGGGAAATGCCCCTCCAGCTGGCATTTGTGGGCGTGTAACAGATATACAGAGATAAGGGTGGGGCATGGGGGCCAGGCTCATTCTGCCGCCTTCTCACAAAGTGGAATTGAGACAATTAGATGCTCAGTGCTAACACAGTCTGGTAGAGTGAGTCTAGAACATGACAAGAGCAGTGTGGGCTGGGGCTGAGGAGGATAATCTGATCTAAGGAAACCCCAAAATGTCTGTTTCTACCATCCGTGCATGTCTTAGGAGACAGGCCATCATGGCTGGGGCCATTTTCCAATTCAGGAGAAGAAATTTCTCTTTGCCAGGAGGGCTGAGCAGTCTCCATGGAGGCAGACATTTGCCTGAAGAATTACTTGGCTGTATTGCTGGATGTGATCAGCTACATTTCCCCTTCCAAAAGATGAGGAATCAGAGGGCTAGGGTTTCCAGATGGTTCTTCCCAGCCACGGCCCTGCGAAAAGGAGCCACTGAGACTCCATTAGTGGGGGGAAAATAGTTGGAGGGTGTCTTGCTGAAAACCACGTGGACCTAGGAATATACTCTGAGGTACCTCTTTCTAGCTCAGACCTCTGAAAAGAAAAAGAAGCTTTACTGATAGTAATTGACTTGCTGACATTTAAGCACTCCCAAATTTTAAAATGAGAGAAATGAGACTGACTTTTTGAATGCTTAACTCTAGTACCAATATATGTTGGATTAGATGGGAATGGTCAATGGAAAATGACAGGATGGCTTCTAAGGCTCTTGGGCTGGTTGAGAGTAGAAGATGGGTTGGTCCAAGGAAAATGGTGGTTGTGATGGTCAAACATGGAATCAGAGAAGAGAGACATACAGAGACAAGTTCAAACCCTGTCCAGTGGAGAAGGAGACAGCCATTGGACTTTGAGCATGCAACACCATTCCTAATGGGTAAATGTACCATTGTGTTTTGAGTATTTATATCTGGTCTGTATAACCATCCCTGTGTGATGGTTGATATATTAGGCTAACTTGGTGCTGCTGCTGTAAACCTTTGGTTTTACCCAGTTCCCCTTGATCTGATGTCACATTCAACAAGCAGTCTAACAAGCAAGCTCCTGACAGTTTTCTAGCTTTTGCAAGGAAGTAATGCCATCAATAAATCCTAGAGATCTCAGAGAGTCTTGGCCCTTCTAATGGTGGTTGCTCATGAAGAGTGAATAACTTGGCATTCTGATTTTTCACACTAGGCCTTTGAATGTGATTAGCATGAGCTTGCCTTGGAAGATAACTGCATGTGGTGCTGACAGAATCATTTATTAACTAATCAGTTATTTGCTTTTGCTGGTCTTTGTTGCTGCACACAGACTTCCTCTAGTTGGAGCTGCTGTTGCTGCTGCTAAGTCGCTTTAGTCATGTCTGACTCTGTGCGACCCCATAGATAGCAGCCCACCAGGCTCCCCCATCTCTGGGATTCTCCAGGCAAGGACACTGGAGTGGGTTGCCATTTCCTTCTCCAACTAGTTGGAGCAAGTGGGGGCTATTCGTTGCGGTGCCTGGGCTTCTTGCTACAGTGGCTTCTCTCACTGCGGAGCACAGGCTCCAGGCGCACAGGCTTCAGAAGTTGTGGCACACAGGCTTAGTTGCTCCACGGCATGTGGAATTTTCCTGGACCAAGGATCAAACCCCTGTCTCTGGCATTGGCAGGCGGATTCTTATCCACTGTACCACCAGGAAAGTCCCAAAATCAAGTTTTGAGCTTACCAGACTTATCATCTGACTGCTGATGATTGTCACCTTGTAAGGTAACCCTCTAAGGCCAGCTGAGAAAGCACATTTAAAACTTCAGTGCAGTTCAGTCGCTCAGTCGTGTCCGACTCTTTGCGACCCCATGAATCACAGCATGCCAGACCTCCCTGTCCATCACCAACTCCCGGAGTTCACTCAGACTCACGTCCATTGAGTCAGTGATGCCATCCAGCCATCTCATCCTCGGTCGTCCCCTTCTCCTCCTGCCCCCAATCCCTCCCAGCATCAGGGTCTTTTCCAATGAGTCAACTCTTCACATGAGGTGGCCAAAGTACTGGAGCTTCAGCTTCAGCATCATTCCCTCCAAAGAAATCCCAGGGCTGATCTCCTTCAGAATGGACTGGTTGGATCTCCTTGCAGTCCAAGGGACTCTCAAGAGTCTTCTCCAGCACCACAGTTCAAAAGCATCAATTCTTCGGCACTCAGCTTTCTTCACAGTCCAACTCTCACATCTATACATGACCACAGGAAAAACCATAGCCTTGACTAGACGGACATTTGTTGGCAAAGTAATGTCTCTGCTTTTGAATAGGCTATCTAGGTTGGTTATAACTTTTCTTCCAAGGAGTAAGCATCTTTTAATTTCATGGCTACAATCACCGTCTGCAGTGTTTTAAACTTTAACATGTCCTTTTTGAGGGGAAAATAGATACAGTAAGGTAAAAGCAGAGTGGTGGGGGTGGAGGGAACACCCACACCTTAAGGTGGTTCTAAGACTGTTCACAGGATGAGTGTGATAGCAATGAGAGTATGCCTCACAGACCCACAACCACAGGGGATGTAGCTGTGGTTGTGCTCAAATGCATTGCCTTACTTGACAGAGGCCATGGACTACTTGCTGTTAATGACTAAGGCAAGCCCATTCCTGGAGACACGGGACTCCTCTGATGCCCTGATGGCCATCTCTGACTCCCCAGCTATCTAGGCAAATCTTCTTTAGATTGCATTGCAGTTTAGAATGCTTCCATCCAACCTTCCTTCTCACTCCCCTCCACTCAGAGTCAGATTTTCATCATCCTCCTTACATGTGCAGTCTTATCTCGACAACTGCTTCTCAATGTCCTGGATTAACACAAAGAGGAATGTAACAGCATACCAGCAGAAGAGGGATGATGCTCTCATTTTGGGATCCCTTGAGTAAAGTTTGGTAAATAAATTATTTTCAAAGGTATGGAGAGGATATAGAGAAACCACAAGGAAGAGTGGTTGCTAAGGGCTAGTGAGGTACTCTTCCTTCACTAAAGAAGCAAGAGGAGGGGGCAGTTACTAGAATGCAGAGACTGAGAGGCCCATGGAGACAGGCCTGCCTTATGGGAGCTGGATGCAACTCTGTGAGACCCTCACCTAGAGGAGCTAAAGGAACCAATACTCTTGTTTCACCATCTTGCTCCCTCGCATCTCTTGCTGGTGCTCCCATTGGCCCAATCTAGCCAGAAACTGCAGGGAAGGTGGGCCTGTTGAGGCAGTTCAGCTGCATGCATCCTACAGCAGGGAGGAGAAAGATGGGGAGAGAAACTGGAAAAGCTGGAGGGACATCTCCAGCTAACAGACAACAGCAAGCTTTTGTGTGGTGCCAGGAAACCTTCCCTGTAGGCTCCCCTGAAGCAGCAATGGCAAGAGAGAGCCCCAGGCTGGCAAGTTAAAGCACTCCAGCAGCTTTTCTCTCTGCATCTCTTAGCCTCAAACTCCCCCATGTGGTAGCTTTATCCTCAGGCTAGGAGGTTGATAACCACAGCCATTTCTGGTGTCATATTCCATCTGTACAATGTCCAGAGATAGAGAAGGCCATCTCTTCTCTTGTGATTCACTCAGGCATGAGAAAACCTTTCTAGAAGCCCCCTAAGGGAATCCTTTATTGCACATGGCCACCCAGAAGAGGGAGATGTTTTGGACAAGCTTGGGGTTTTATTAGGAAGGAGGAAGGGGGCTGCTACATCCATTTTCTACTCAGTAAACAGTGCTCATTCAAATGCACAAACATGATCAGATTGTGTTTCCTGCCTAAAATCCTTCAGTGGCTCCTACTACTCTCGTGAAAAAGCCCCACATTTTCCCACAAGCCTACAAGGCCCTTCCTGCATGGCGCCTGTCTGCTTCCTCAGCCTCAATGCTCGGCCTGCGTTCCATCCTGCAGTCGTATTAAGCCACTTGCACTCACACAGATAAATCATGCTCCCCACTCAGTCACTTACTTCTGGGCTTTCACTGTGTCTTCTCTCTAGAGAATACACTGCTTCCTCTGGTTTTCTTAACATCAGAGAAATGCCCCCAGCTGTCACTTCTCAGACTTCTCCAGCCCTGCTGTGTGCTCAGGGCACTTTGTGCTTTCCCGTACAGTAGCTGTCTGATCAGCAGGAATCTCTCCTGGGATCTGTGCTCCAAGAGGTAGAAGTTTGTACCTACTGCGAGGAGCTGCTGACATCCAGGCTAAGATCTCAGATTCTAGCATCAGACAGCCTGGATTTGGTTCTTGGCTTCACTTCTCATAGCTAGTGACCTTGGGCAAGTTATTTAAACTCTCTGGGCTCCTATTTCCCCATCTGTAAAGTGGGGACAATAATAGTAACTACTTCATAGAATCCATAGGATCATTGTGAGGGTCAAATGAGATGATTCGTGTAAAGCATTCAACACAATGGCTGGTACCAAGTCTGTGCTCTGTAAATATTTGTGTAATGAATGTGGCAGTAAGGTAAACCAAGCTGGGTCTTTCCAAGTGCTCTGGGAGTATTAGCAGGTATTCTAACATTCTTGCTCAGACTGGAGACTTCCATGGCCAATCTTAAATATGTGGTTGAGAATACAGAAGTATGTTGGCCTCTCAAATAACCCCCTCACTAGCCTATCATGTTGCTCACGTTTTTCCATTACAGATTGACTCTTTCAAATTAGTGATTAATCCATGCTAGCTCACTCCCTGTTCCAAAAGACTCAGCCTTACCCAACTGGTCAACGGATATTGGACTTCAAAGGAGAAGAACTCTACATTGAACTTGGAAGACAGTTGGTATTTAGACAGGTGGAGAGGGAAGGAGACAATGATCGAGATAATGAGGAGAAAAGAGAGGGATGAAGAGTTCATGGCATGACTGAGGATAGCGGTGAATCCTGAGGGACTGGAAGGTCCCATAGGGAAATCCTTGGACACAAAAGTAGCCCCCTTGAAAAATGTGAATTCACTTAAAGTTGATATCACAGAATCTTAGATCCCAAAAGGAAAATTTTAATCTCCTTATTTGAAGAAAGTTTATCTCAGAGAAATTTAACATCTTGACCAAAATCACCAAGATGGAAAGAAAGACTGTAAGTTCAGATCCATTACCAAGCCATTTCTTAATTAGCTTAGTTTCATGTCTTATTAATAAGCAGCTGAGATAATGGAGTGAGAGAAATTGGGGTATCACTGGGGATGGGGAGAAAAGAGGAATCTTTGAAGAAGTGGAGAGGTGGGGAACTGGAGTGTCTAACAGTAAGCCTCTTTTTATTTTTTTTAAATAATTTATGTATTTATTTTTGGCTGTGCGTGGTCTTCGTTGCTGTGCAGGCCTTTGGCACTGTTGAGCACGGGCTTAGTTGCCCTGAGGCAAGTGGGATCTTCCTGGACTAGGGATCAAACCCATGTGTCCTGCATTAGCAGGCAGATTCTTTACCACTGAGCCACCAGGGAAGCCCCTAAGCCTCTTTTTCTAATCCTCTTGTCTTTGTGAACAGGGTCTGATCAGTGTATTCCCACTGAGGTATGAATGACCGAAAAGCCCAAACCAAGGGCACCATCCTCCAGGGGCCTGTCGTCGAGAGGGATCTATGTTGTAGGAAATCTGAGTTCTGGTTTCAGTCTGTCAGTGGATCATGCTATAACCTTGGGAAAAAACAGCCAGTGAACCACGTAAAATATTCTAACTTGTGAATTCTTAAAATATTTGAGGACAGTTGCTCTATTCCAGCCCCCTTCCCACTCCCAAGCCTTCACTTATTCCAGCTGAATCCCTCCCGTTCTTTATGGTTCTTTAGGTTTAGCCTTGTTGCTCTCCTCTGGTTGGGCTGCAGTCTGTCGGGTCTCAGTTCAAGGTACCACGAATGGAAGATAACTTTCCAGGCGTACCAGGAAATGAGTACCATCCTCCTGTCATGCACTCTGTACTTCCATTAGTGGAGGGGAAGGAAGGGGAAGGACTGGGCCTGCTGGTCAGCTTCGTCTTATCAGTGCTTTCCTGCCATGTTGTGCCAATCCACTGGGCTGCATCTGTATCCATCCAGCAGGGCTATCATGGGCTAAAGATCTCTCCAGAAACAAATTCAGAAAGACATCATTAAAAAGCTTGCAGACCTTCAAATATGGTAGGTGGACAGAAGTCCCTTGGTTTACCCGTATGCAGGCACAATCAAAACAGGAATTGTTATTTCTTCATGAGCTTACATGGGCTCCCACTGGTCCTCTTCCCCTATTCTAATAATGCTCAAGGATCTTCTTGGTTTATATCCTGTGCTGGGATGCCTCCAGACTCACTAGGCTCTCATTGTCGAGATCCACCTACTCCTTCTCTTTTAAAAAAAAAAAAAATTTATGTATTTATTTTTGGCTGTGCTGGGTCTTTGTTGCTGCGAGAGCTTTTCTCTATCGGGAACTCCTCTCTAGTTGGGGTGCTCAGGCTTCTATCATTGTGAAGCATGGGCTCTAGGCACGCAGGCTTCAGTAATTGTAGCATGTGGGCTTGGTAGTTGCAGCGTCCAGGCTCTAGAATGCCAGCTCAATATTTGTGGCGAACAGGCTTTGTTGCTCCACAGCATCTGGGATCTTCCTGGATCAGGAGTCAAACCTGTGTCTCCTGCACTGACTGGCAGATTCTTTACCACTGGGCCACAGGGAAGCCCTCAGTTCAGTTCAGTCACTCAGTCGTGTCTGACTCTTTGTGACCCCATGGACTGCAGCACCCCAGGCTTCCTGTCCATTATCAACTCCCGGAGTTTGCTCAAACTCATGTCCATCGTGTTGGTGATGCCATCCAACCATCTCATCCTCTGTCATCCCCTTCTCCTCCTGCCTTCAATCTTTCCCAGCATCACAGTCTTTTCCAATGAGTCAGTTCTTCACATCAGGTGGCCAAAGTATTGGAGCTTCAACATCAGTCCTTCCAAAGAATATTTGGATTGATTTCCTTTAGGACTGACCGGTTGATCTCCTTGCAGTCCAAGAGACTCTCAAGAGAAGACTTGAGAAGGGAAGCCTTACTTCTCCTCTTAAAAAAAACAAAACTTTCCTACCTTTGATTGTGTCTGATTTTCTGACATCACCTCTATTTCTCTGATCATCAAGTGCTGTGCTGTGCTTAGTCGCTCAGTCGTGTCCGACTCTTTGTGACCCCATGGACTGTAGCCCGCCAGGCTCCTCTGTCCATGGGGATTCTCCAGGCAAGAATACTGGAGTGGGTTGTCTTCCTTTAGGGATCTTCCCAACCCAGGGATAGAACCCAGGTCTCCTGCACTGCAGGCAGATTCTTTACAATCTGAGCCACCAGGAGGATTACCCAAAGGAGTTCAATCATCTCATTGTAAAATGCCTAATTATGTGACATGCAATTTTTATTGCGTTCCTTATAGAAGTCATTCCTTGTCATAGGGACAGGTGTTGTAACAAAGACCACAAATAACAGGGAATTAGAAAAGATAGCAGCTCTCCTCCACCCACATACCTCAGTAATGGTGCTGGGTGTAAGCAGTTCTGTCTTTATGCCAGTGCCAAGGATCACAGTTCTTCAATCTGCTACAGAGTCGCATCTCTGTAGTGTGGCACTTGCCCATATGGTTCAGAATGGTTTGTCACATCCCCTTGGATGCCATCTATGCAGCAGAAGGAGAAAAGTTGGGGGGGGAAGGCACATACCTTCTCTGAGTACAAACCTGAACTTGCATGTGTCATTTCCATTTATATCCCATTGGCAAGAATTTACAGACTTGGGCATCCAGCTGCAAAGGAGACTTGGAAATGTTGTTTTTACATTAGCCATAACATACCCATCTGAAAATGTGCGGCTCTAGCTTTACAGAAGATGGATATTGAGGAAAATTTTAAGGTTGACATTAAGGAAAATCTAGCAGAAACTGCCATACTCCAATCCTGCTTCCTTTCTGTATTTCACAAGGATCCCTCTCTTTCCTCAGATCTGAAACAAAGAGTCAATTCTATTTTTTCTAGGTCTTTATAGTCATTCACAAAATCCTATTCATTATATTTTAATCAGTTCTAAGAATAATTTTTAGCCATGCTTTTTTTTTTCTGTTTCACACTTACTGCCATCTGAATACAGATTCTCATCTTTCTTTGGCTTTGTCAGCCCCGTCCAAGTTGGTCACCTTCCACCTGCTCACTGCTTGCTAAGAAGGGATACAGGCAAATCTTTTCCACTGGCAATGGTATTGGACATTGGTTTCTGCTGCCGTAATGCTGATGCCTCTTCGAGTTTGGAAGTGAAGGGAGTAGAACAGATGTTCTGACTTGGTCCGCCCTCAGGAAGGATAAAGAACCATTGCTTCTTCCACTGTGACCTCCTGCCTACAGTCAGTTAGTCCCTCATGACCCTGGCTCCGCCCCTACTTCCTTCCAGAGAACTGTGCTCCACCAGTTTATGTCATTGTTTTGTCCCCTTTGAGGAACTATGATTTTCCATTTTGTCATTTCTTGACCACACTGTAAGAACCTATTAACTCATTTCTCTGAAAACATATTGTCTTCCTCTAATCCATTCTGCTCTGAACCAGATTAATCTCCTTAAAATACTGATTCATTTTTCTAAACTCTTCCACTTGAACATTTCTAAATAGTGGGTTATTTATCACAGCAGGCGTGGAAAATGCATGTTTTTCATTCAAGGCCAACCTCAGTAATCAAGATTCTCTCTCCTGCTCAACCCAGATGAACCTTGAGGATCCTTCTTCCACACTTGGTGCTACCAACTAATTGGAATTGGCAAGGGGTGAATCTGATTTATCACCCCTTGCCTACAAAATTATTTCCGAAATGTGGGCTTTAACAGTTCATCTCTGAACATGGATTTTGTGCCCCCAAATCTTGCTGTTCAACATATGCAGATCCTGTCTCCTCCAGTAGACCATAAGCATCTGATTCTGTGTTTGCTTTTTCATTACATGTCTCAGTTCTGCTGACGGAGTTGAAACGTACTGTTCACAGGCACCTTAGGTCAAAAAGGAGATGTTGAAGGTGCTGAAGTCTGAGCTGATGGATGAAGGAAACAAGGCCAGAAGGGAAATCTGAACTCTCATCAGGAAAGGCAGTGCAAGGCTGTAATTAGAAAACTGGTGCCAGGTGTGAAGTCCAAGGAACAGGGCAAGGTCACACGTGGAGAAGCCAGATCCCAGGGGCCAGAAGGGAAGGGAAGCGAGTCAGATTGCAGAGTGCAAGTTGGGACAAGGCAAACAATTCAGAACTAAGCTTGTGAAAGCACTTCTTGGAACTGTCAGAACTGCCTGTGTACAGGATCAGCCGTTAACACAGAACCACGCATGTAACCCACATTAATGCAGATAAGCATAAACATAAATCATAAAGTAAGTCCTTCTGATCCTATGTTGAAACACCATCTTGAACTAGAAATTGCAGTACTTTCAGTCTCCTACATCCAGTTTTAAACAAAAATATGGACTGGGCAACTCTCCTTTAAATTCTCATATCTCTCGATGTGTATAAGACAGTATTTAAGTCAGAATGGAAAAAAGGAAGCTCTCACTATATGCAGCAATAATCAAGCAGACCCTGAGAAAAGTGGCAGATGGAAATAAGACTAGCTCTACCCAGGGCCTCTTGCAGATTAGACCCCCATGAAGCCTTTGTGGCCCTCTCTGCTCCTGCCAAGCCTGAGGGACAGACTTCTTGCTGCAGCTGCCTTTGCAGAAATTAACATCCTGCTCCTGCCAGGAAAGCAAGTGACACACACAGCAGCCTCTCCTTGGGTTTGTTTTTCTCCATGGCAGGATCCATGCCTCCAGAGGAGGCCTTTGTTTGTATAATCAGGAGGGCTGCAAAAGCAAAGCAGGGAGCTGAAGGTGAGCCAGGAAGGAGAGAGTGGCACCTGGCAGCCGGATAAAACACCAAACAGCCAGGTGGTGGAAACAGGGCCAGTCAGCATGCCCCCAAGTGAATGAAGGCAAGTTGACTCATGCAACCTTGGTAACAGCTAAGAGTGTTTGCATCCACACATGAATCATCTAATGTGTAAGTCAAGCCGTCAGCTAGAAGTAATCTTGTGCATAAAAGCAAATTTGAGTACTTTGCACACAAGCTAATGAGATTCACCTGTATGATCTTGCAGTGCTCGGAGCTGGGTAAGTGTGGCCAAAGGAGAATCCAGCTGTGCCCTTGGGAAGTGCCTTTCCTCGTGGCCTATAGTTTCAGCCGCATGGTGCTCTGTGTGGGGTGTGAACATTGACAAGAGGTTGGGCAGGATGGTATTTGCCCTGCCCTGTATTGCCTTCAAGTCCTTTATTTACAGTGCTGTGACAGGGAGGATGCCTTCTGGGTACAAGGACTGGAAGGGTGCTTAGGGTTCTTCCCAGTTTGCAATGGACTTTCATGCTGATTGTGGAATGTAACCTGCTCAGATGACCAACTGCTGATTGCTATTGGTCATTTGCTATATGGTGATTGCTATTGCTATTTGGGTCAAATTGGTAATAGATGTTTGGCTTTGGGCAGACTGATATCTATTCCATATTCCCTTAAGAGTAGTACCTGATTCCTTTGGAAGATTTATTCCTCTTTAGTAGGTACAGCTTGATAAGGCTGTAATCAAGGCGCCCTGCTCTGCCTCAGCTGTGGAGCAGGTGTGTAACCCATGCCACTGTTTTCAAACAGCAGTGGTTCCCTGGTAAGAAAGGTAGGTGTTCTTGATGCCATAAAGATCTAAAAGGTTGCTCTGGTGACAAACTTCGTTTTCCAGTCATTTCTGAATTTGGTTCTAAGTGTCTATTCTTTTTTGCTATTTCATATCCTTCCCTCAAATCTCCCTTTTTGCCTGAGTTGCCAAGAGTCAGTTTCTGTTGCTCGTAACTGAAGACTCCTGACTGATAGAAATTCATGTACCGGAAGTTTCCACTACTACAAAGATGTTCAAAAGAATGGAGATTAATAGTAAACCCAGCAATCTGATTATATCTGTGCATTTTACAAGGCTCCCTACAACAAGTCTTCTCTTCTTTACCATTCCTGCCTTGGAGTTTCTTTCTGATTAATGTATTTCAAATATTTTATCAACTGTTATGCATGGTATGATAAATGAGCCATGAGTCATCTGAAACCTTGCTTACTCACAAATATCTTTCACGCTGACAGGTCCTGGGGTGAAAGGGGTGGGGTTTGTGGTCTTCTGTTTCTTATAGGAGTTATGTATTCAACTATCAGTGTGTAAAAAGAAAGGTAATCACTTGTGGAATAGAAAAATACAGTAAAATACCCAAAAATAATGGAGAAAAGGAAAGAAATAATAATAATATATTAAAGACACCATCAGTTGTCAGAAACACTTACATACCACTAAGAAAAAAAGTTACTGATCAGTTTAAGGCACACTGACTCGATGGACATGAGTTTGAATAAACTCCAGGAGTTGGTGATGGACGGGGAGGCCTGGCGTGCTGCGAATTATGGGGTCGCAAAGAGTCGGACACAACTGAGCGACTGGACTGACTGACTGACTGATCCCAACTTCAGAGATGCTGCAACACATGCAAAAAACGTATGTTTTGAAGTGGTGAAATTTGGTAATAACGACGATAACTACATACACGGAACCCTTGAATGAATCTTGGATAAAGTGTTAGTTGCTCAGTCATGTGCAATTCTGCAACCCCATGGACTGTAGCCCGCCAGGCTCCTCTGTCCATGGCAAGAATATTGGAGTGGGTTGCCATTTCCTTCTCCGGGGGATCTTCCCAACCCAGTGATCAAACACGGGTCTCCTACATTTCAGGCAGATTCTTTATCATCTGAGCTACCAGGGAAGTCGACCTACGTGATAAGTCCTGTTCTGAATGTTTCACATGTAGTAGTTTATTTAATTCTAACAATCTGAGGTGGCATGATGTAGTGTTAACACACTAACATCCGCAGGTATAACTGCAAGTGGGGATCCAGCTGCTCACAGCTCAAAAGCCAGTAAAGCAGCCAGGTTGGTGGAAAGGAAAGTTTGCATTATTTTGAATGCCAGCAGTTGGAGTAGGGGTGGGAAGGGCAGATGTCTGTCCAAGGCTAACTCTTCCCCCACTGACAATCAGTGGCCTAAAGCTTTTATAGGCCGTGGGAAGGGGCTACATGCAGAAATAACACAGTCATCTCTGATAGTCATCTTGAAATTGGTCATCCGTGGTCTGACCAGCAGCATCTTGATTGTTTTGAGTGCAGTTAGCCTTTAGTTCCAGGGCGGGCTTGTTTCTGTTTCTTTGAGGCCAATTCTCAGAATTTGGCAGCTTATGTCATGACTGCAGTCTGCTCCTCATGTAGCTAGCTCTTCCACCTGGCAGGGGTTTCAGTATCTGCAAAGCAGCTCACAGGGTATGGTTTGGAATATCACCTGTATCCCTTGAGAAGGAACTAGAGTGCCTTGACTCTGCTTAATGGCTAAACTATTATTATTAGGTCTCCTTGGACTGTCTTCCTTTGTTTCTGCATTTTCTTACTTCTCTGATTATTAAACTTATTCTTTGGCTAGTTTTTCAACAGACAAAAGGCAGGCAGAGGACATGGGGGCAAGGGTCACAGGGTTTTGCTCCATTTCAAACAGGTGACTTGAACATGTTAGCTGCTCAGTCGTGTTAGACTCTCTGTGACCCCATGGACTGCAGCACACCAGGCTCCTCTGTCCATGGAATTCTCCAGGCAAGAATAGACTGGAGTGGGGTGCCATTCCCTTCTCCAGGGGATCTTCCTGACCTCGGGATTGAACCCAGGTCTCCTGCATTGCAGGCAGATTCTTTACCATTTGAGGCCTAATGTAAATTCAAATGAAAGATTTTATATTAACTGATAATTTTATGTTTTAAGCAAAGCAACAGGTAAAATGGTGTGAGAAAGTATTGCTCTGATGTTTTGTTTCAGACTAATTTCTAAACTGCAACCTTCTCTTGGGCCCAAAACTTCATTCTTAGTTTTGTTTCAATCCTTACCATTTAAAAAAGAAAGTCATTCTTTTTTATCTTTATTCTATAAAACTTAGAAAGAGCGTGAGCCAAAAGCAATGAATATTTTAATTCCCTACCTCCATTGCTGGTGTGTGCATTGAAAAGCAGTGTTACTCAGCAGTTCTTTAAAGATATTACTGGTGTGGAGGGGCTCTGCTGTAACCTGAATAAACCCCAGGGTTCCTGTGGCCAGTCTAAACACAGCATTCAAGAAACACAGTCCAATAATGAGGTGAGATTGCTGTCTTTCTCCCTCTTGCATTTCTCAAAAAACATTGAGATCTAATTCATAGTTTCACAAAATTATTCCTTAAATTTTTATTTTCCTCATTATTCTTCTAAAATTGCCTCATATCGCAAAGCTTCCCAAGACCTCTCCTCTCCCATTCTTTATATTCTGTTCCTCTCTTAGTCTTCACTTTTCTTCCTCTCCTCCTTTATTTCCATTATTTTAAATTCCTTTCAAGAAAGTTCTAGCCCTGATGGCAATCATTTCCTCCAGTCACTGAGTCTTCTGCTCTTATGAGTAGTTTGATTTATGTAGGAAGAACCATGAGGTGTGAATATCAAATTAAGGGAGAGATGCTGAATAAACTTAGTAAGGTTTTCATAGAGGTGACAGGTCAGGAAAGAGGCAAGACATTTCCTTCAATATTAATGATATTTTGCTTCTTCCTAAACAAATGTAATGGGGTCATTTATATTGATAAACACTAGGTACCTCTTCAAGATTACAATACATTAGCATGCTAAAGACACTGAGAAGACTTGCAGTAAGGAGTTCTATGTATCTTTGATTAATCTATTATTTTGCAAATGTATGTAAAAATGAATCTTTTTAAAGATTCACTCCACTTCCTCCCACATACACATATAGTAATCCATGAAACGCCATTTGGATAAAGTAGCCTTAAATTACGAAAGCTGTAACAAAAGTAATTAGAGGCAGACTTGGAACATCAGTGTGGAATTGTAGGATGGATGTTTCCCTGGGGACAGCCATAGTTTGAATGTGACCTGCGCCTCTCACACAACATGGAGAGCAGCGTCACCTTGCCTCTCATCTTGCCATTATGATGAGATAGCTTGGCCAGAGTAGCCACTGACTGAGTTGTCTGGTCAATATTTACATAGGCACTAACAGGTTCTAGAGAGCAGTTGTCCTTGACTCTGATTTTGCCAAGATGTTCAGTTTTATTACCTCCCTGGGTATCTTGATTTACCTTGGATGCTAGCCAGACCCTAGAGCTAATGTTGGATATTAGCCCATTAGCTCATTAGTTATTAAAGAAATTTAGTGTCCCTGGGTGTGGAGTGTATGATTAGATTGTAGATGGGCTTGTCCATCACTAGAGGTAATATGTACCTGGGTGTCTGAGCAAGTTTCCATGTGGGATTGTCTGGAAAGGATTGGGAAATAGCACCTGAAGCCACAGGCACTCAGGCATTCAGAGCATGGCATAGACTCAGAAGTAGGGGCAACAGCTGATGGATGATTTTCAAACTGGTGAAGTTTTTGCTGGATCTGATCACATTGGAAATCTTCTTACACAAAGGCGCAGAGGATTCATTGTTAATTAAAAAGAAAAACAATAGGTAAACAATTCTTAGGCAATTTAAGAAGCAGGTTTGAATAATATGATTCTTATTGCCTACTTTCCTTTGAACTATTGTAATTTAGAGCACTGCTAGAGGCCGAGATCCACTCCCATAACACTGCTTGAGGCTTCTAATTTGAGATTTGCGCCAAGTCAGTATACATGGCTATATTCACTAACACTGTCATCTGAAACTCTTTGGAAGTCATTGGCTATCTTAAAGAAATTCATATCCAAGAAGTTATTCAACTTAGGCAAAATTTGGAAAAAAAACACATGTCAAAAAATAGGGTACTCTATTGGTTTACTGTGTTATATCCATTTATGGAAATCATCAGTGCTGTCCACAAAATGTTTCCAGTTTTTCTTCTGTACACATGGCAGGATTACGTTTCTTGTTAAGTGAGGCCTTGTGACTAGCTTTAGCCAAGGAAATGTAAACAACAAAGACGCAAGTAGAATGATGCTTCCAGGCAGAAGCTTTAAAGACCATTGTGTAGTTTTCCACGGTCACTTTTCCTTCTGCCTGGTCATGGGTGGGAACAACATGAAACGCAGCCCCTGGGTGACCCACAGTAGACACGCAGAGTGAGCAAGAAATTAAAAATTGCTGTTTTAAGTCACTGAGATTTAGGGAATGTTTGTTACTGCAGCTTAACTTGGCCTATGCTGGCTGATACCATGCAATGGAACACTAAACAGTTCATGAAAAAACACAGAGTATGAAAGTATTCGATTATAGGAAAATATACAGATAATACATTAAGTAAAATATTAATTTTAACAGACTTTTGTCCAATCATTGCAAAATACATATGAAATAGGGATTCCTGGGATAGATTGGATCTTCAGAATTTGAAGTTGGAAAATATCCCATTAAAATGGTGCCTATGTGGGTGGAGACTAAACGGTGACCTTTGCACTTAGCTGCCTCTTCAGGAACACTTAGATTTGGATCTCCAAGGCAAATATTCCTTTTCCTTAGGAAAAACAAATCATGCCCTTTTTCTGGGCTCAGGAGAGGGCACTGGACCTCTCCTCCAAGGTGCGGTGAAGCTGATGATTCTTAGTACTGGGGAGTAAGCCCCCAGAGGGGTCATCTGGTGACCAGACAGGAGCCAGTCTGGCCCCGGCCTCTGAACCCAGACTTCAGGCTGAGACTCTAACTAGCACCAGTTGACCCAGGAATTGGAGGGGCTGTCTTGCAGTTTGAAGGAAACAGCCAAGGAATGAATGTTTCCCTCCCTTAGGCTCCCTGTGGACATGTAAAATCAGTCAACTACAAAGGCTATCTGGCTGCAGCAGGGCCACCGAGGGAGAGTTCAGTCCGAGAAAAAAAGAATGGAGGACCCTCAGCAAGGGTCATGTTCAAAGTAATTGAGAGGCCCATGAAGATACAGGCAACACTTAACATCCAGGGGAGGTGCATTCATCCCTTTCTCTAGGGGAAAATTCTCAGCTCTCAAACTGCTCTGAGACTGTTGTCACGGTGACAAGGCAGGAGGAAGCAGGTGTGTGGCTGGGCTGCACCCTGTCTCACATTTTTGCTCTCTCTGAAACAAAAGAGGATGCCAAATAAGAAGGGCTCACCGCAGGATGCTCTTTTCTGAGAACATGAGCAGTCCCAACAGGATACGAGAGGCTGCAATTAATAGTGTCAGGTGTAACCTTTGTTCTGATATGAAATGTCTGCACGACATCATCACCTAAGACCTAGTGCTGTCTCTACAAGAAAGCCTTTGTCCTCAGGGGCGGAAGGCACCACTTACTCCATTGTCTCAGAGGACAGCGATCCTTCTAAGCCAGCCTGTCAGGGACCCCCAGTTTAAACAGGGGGTCTCCAGGTTGTCTCCCAGCTATTAACAAATGAGCCCCTTCTGTATTGCTGCCCCAAAAGCTACTGCCATGCTGATGCGAATGCCACTTCTGGTCAAATTAAAATGTCATTAAAAATGTCAAATAATTACCTCAAAGCTGTGGCTATGAAGCAAAAATAAAACACAGGTCGGGGAATTTGTGTGAATAAAAGGTTCACGTGAATAGTGAAGGGGAAGAACATGTACACGTGTGCGTGTGTGTGTATTTAATAGAGAAATATCCACCCAAGAGAGCACTGACAGTAGCTCTAATAACTTATATATGGCAGTGGGAGTGGAAATTCACATTTTCATGGTTTTTTTTTCTTTATCCTTCTTCACAAACGACATTTTTTTTCAAACATCCGTGAGCAAAAAGGGGAGGGGCATACATCAGTGTTAAGTGCTTGGAAGAGGAATCACAGAGAAATGCTACCCATTTCACTGATCTCAGCTCTGTGAAAGATTACAGGGTTGGGACTACTTCTGGCCGCTTCTGAGTATGAAAGCGGGAGTGGAGTCCTTCAGTGGACTGGGCATTTATGCATTAGGTGGTTTGCCTTAAGTCAGAAAGTCTAGACTCCCCCTCCCCACTGGAAATGTGAGGGATCCAGCATATTATGACAAACTTCAGAACTCTTTTGAAACAGGAAAAATGAAGCCATTTGGGTGACCCTTGAAGCAAGTGGGCCCCGGAGGTCTTGATGAAGGCAGCTAAAGCAAAGGAGGGTGTGGTGATTTGGCATGTGATTCCACAGTGCCCGAGAGTCCCTGATGGCTCAGACAGTAAAGAATCCACCTGCATCCCAGAATACTGAATAAAAGCAAAAATAAACAAATGGCATCTAATTAAAATTAAAAGCTTCTGTACAACAAAGGAAACTCTAAGCAAGGTGAAAAGACAGCCTTCGGAATGGGAAAAAATAATAGCAAATGAAGCAACTGACAAACAACTAATCTCAAAAATATACAAGCAACTTATGCAGCTCAATTCCAGAAAAATAAACGACCCAATCAAAAAATGGGCCAAAGAACTAAATAGACATTTCTCCAAAGAATACATACAGATGGCTAACAAACACATGAAAAGATGCTCAATGTCACTCATTATCAGAGAAATGCAAATCAAAACCACAATGAGGTACCATTTCACACCAGTCAGAATGGCTGCGATCCAAAAGTCTACAAGCAATAAATGCTGGAGAGGGTGTGGAGAAAAGGGAACCCTCTTACACTGTTGGTGGGAATGCACACTAGTACAGCCACTATGGAGCAGTGTGGAGATTCCTTAAAAAACTGCAAAGAGAACTGCCTTATGACCCAGCAATCCCACTGCTGGGCATACACACCGAGGAAACCAGAATTGAAAGAGACACGTGAATCCCAGTGTTCATCGCAGCACTGTTTATAATAGCCAGGACATGGAAGCAACCTAGATGTCTATCAGCAGATGAATGGATAAGAAAGCTGTGGTACATATACACAATGGAGTACTGTTCAGCCATTAAAAAGAATACATTTGAATCAGTTCTAATGAGGTGGATGAAACTGGAACCTATTATACAGAGTGAAGTAAGCCAGAAAGAAAAAAACCAATATGTGTTAGTATACTAACACATATATATGGAATTTAGAAAGATGGTAATGATAACCCTGTATGCGAGACAGCAAAAGAGACACAGATGTATAGAACAGTCTTTTGGACTCTGTGGGAGAGGGAGAGAGTGGGATGATTTGGGAGAATGGATTGAAACATGTATAATATCATGTAAGAAACGAATCGCTAGTCTATGTTCGATACAGGATGCTTGGGGCTGGTGCACTGGGATGACCCAGAGAGATGATATGGGATGGGAGGTGGGAGGGGGTTCAGGATTGGGAACTCATGTACACCCGAGATGGATTCATGTCAATGTATGGCAAAACCAATACAGTATTGAAAAGCAAAATAAAGTAAAAATGAAAATTTAAAATAGAAAAAAGTAAAAAAGAATCCACCTGCAATGCGAGAGACCTGGGTTGGATCCCTGGGTTGAGAAGATCCTCTGGGGAAGGGAACAGTTACCCATTCCAGTATTCTGGCCTGGAGAATTCCATGAACAGAGGAGCCTGGCAACCTACAGTCCATGGGGTCGCAAAGAGTCGGACGTGACTGAGCGAATTTCACTTCCACAGCGCCCGGGTCTCACCTGGCTGGGTGAAGGCAGCCTCAGCTGGCAGGGAGTTCAGGACTTCAGCTAGATCTGAGTACCACCAATTTCCTACCTGGGAACAGTCATTTAATCTCTCTCTGCTTTAGCCCCTTCATCTAGTAAGCAGACATAATCATTTTAACAGCCAGAATAGCTCACGGGTACTGACTGCCTCTGTGCCTGGCCCAGAATGAATGCTGGATTCATTCACTCTTCTTGGCAACCAATGAGGCAGGTAGTCTTGGTATATTTCACTGATTCTAAGATGTTTATTTTTTCTTTCATGTTTTAATATTACCTGTTATCAGGATGCATCACATAATTGATAAAAGAGCATACATTTCATGGCTTAATTTATATTTTTAATTCTTTCTTACTTGCATGGACATTGGTGGTATCTTGGATTCTTTGAGGAAACTGAGGCCCAGATAGTGTAAATAACTCACCTAAGATCCCAAGCTAGAAAGTGCAGAGCTAGGGGCTTCCTGGGTGGTGCTAGCAGTAAATAACCCACCTGCCAGTGCAGGAGACTTAAGAGATGCTGGTTCCATTTCTGGGTCAGGAAGACCCCCTGGCGAGGGCATGGCAACCCACTCCAGTATTCTTGCCCAGAGAATTCCATTGACAGAGGAGCCTGGCGGGCTAAAGTCCACTGGGTCACACAAAGTCAGACATGAAAGAAGCGACTTAGCACACACACAGCACAGGACTTGAATCCAGGCTGTTTCTAGAGTTGACTTTCTTGTAAGGAGCTGGAGCTCCTGTGTTCTCCACTTACCCACTGTGTGATATTGGGCAAGTTCTTAACCTCTCTGTACCTCAAGTTTATCATCTGTGAAATGGTGATGATAATAATAGTGATGCCTCATAGGATTGTAATGATGATTAAGCAAGTCCATATACATAAAGCTCTTAAAATTGTGCTTGATGTGAGTTTTCAATAAAATTTAGCTATTATTAGTTTTAATTATTATAAAGCAAAAACTAGCATCACTTGTTAGGAATAGAGGCAATTAGAAAAAAGAAGGATGTGACTAGTAAAAGAAGAACATGTTTATCGGTGTGTTCCTAAAATCCTCTCGGATAGACATGTTTATTGTAACTGGGGGAATGCTTTTGTGTTCTCTCTAAAACTGAGAGAGCAAGTAAAAGTGAAATGGGAGAATGGGTTGAGGGGGCTGGTCCTTAGAGGTCAGGGAGAAGGGGCAGGCGAGTCAGACGGTTTGCCTGGGGAGTGGGGATAGCATCGGGGCCAGGCCGGGCGTGGGCACAGACTTGTGCAGGGAACGGTGTGTGCCCCTCAAAGTAGGGACTGAGCCCCTGACCAGAACGAAAGAGCATTTTCAAGCTGCAGGTTACTATTCACTAAAAAGTCAGAGGATCCATGTGGTGGGTCTCAACCCACCTGTTTAGAAATGCAAGAAACGGGAAGGGAGGTGAGCACAAGGAAAGGCAGGTATCATGTGTAATCACAATAGACGCTGGTTTTAGAGCCTTGGATTTCAGTTAAGAAGGAATAGGTGTGTGTGATGTGTTGTGATGTGAAACGTATTTCTCTCTGAGGGTCTCAGTTCAAACGTTTGAAAGCTACAGGACTAAGGATATGAGATTAGATGTTGGCTGAAAAAGAAATACATGGAATGTGTTTAGTGTGTTTTAATATTAACGACCAAGAACGCTGCTCCTTCTGGGGATTCCAGTATAGCCAAAGGCCCCTATAAGAGTCCCTGCTTTGTGTCTCTGCCTTGAGGAGCCTCACCACCCCTCGCCCATCCTGGAGCTGACTCTGCCTCTCCTCTGTTCAGACTTTTGGCTTAGACCCGCTTCCTGCCTCTGCTCCCCACGTCCTTTCCCATGCATGCTCCAGACCTAAACCTTCCCCAGGACAAGCCCATTTCTTGTTGATCCGTGGAGCCCAGGACCTCCACACAGGATGCTCGGTCATCATGGGAGGCTAAGCTGCACCCTTTTAAGGTTTTGTCAATGTTATTGACGTGTAAACAGCAGAGATGGAAAAGTCATACTCTCCAGAAGTGATTAACTTAGACCCCCTGGGGGCTCCCAGTCTGATCAGCTTGATTTAGCATTCAGATCAAGGGGTAGAAGGGAGCAGATCCTAAACCAAGAATCATTTCTTAGATCAGAACCAGGTAAAGAAGCTGAAACTCCAATACTTTGGCCATCTGATGCAAAGAACGGACTCATTTGAAAAGACCCTGATGCTGGGAAAGATTGAAGGCAGGAGGGGAAGGGGATGACAGAGGATGAGATGGTTGGATGGCATCACCAACTCAATGGACATGAGTTTGGGTAAACTCCGGGAGTGCTCGACAGGGAGGCCTGGCGTTCTGCAGTCCATGGGGTCGCAAAGAGTTGGACACGACTGAGCAACTGAACTGAAAGCAGCTGTGGAAGCATAGATCCAGCCTAGTTTATACTAAACAGTGACCAATGACAAGTAATAAACTTTTCTTCTACCATAGGAATTATATTAACATTGTTTTAAATATGCACATGCAAAGTTCAGCATAACATGGGATGAAAAGGCCTGTTAACATTTTGGGAGGCTCTTTTATTGGCTTATAGCACAAGGCAAATGATGTGAAGCTACTGTCCACAAATTCAGGGCGTGGAATCAGTCATCCCCTCCTTCCCTCTTAAGGCTACTGTTCAAGCTACAAGAATTCGTGTGTTTTCTAAATTATTTTTACCTACCAGATAAAACAGTTACTGGAAATATCAGTCAACCTCATTGGGAGGTCCCATAAGAAAAAGCAACAAAAACTTGTCTATGTAAAATTGGAAGTTGTCAGACTGCCTTACAAAAGGTGAGTGAAATACAGGTATTGATAGATTCAGATTAGTTCATTAAAATCCTCCCAAGATTAAAGAAAGTGCAAAACATGGACATCACTTCCAAAACGTGGACAAAGACTTCACATGTAAGAATTCCCAAGTGGAGGCGTTTAACAGGCAGCCATTGTTTGTCAGGTCACGTAGTCTATAACTCAGTCAGACATTATTATTAATGATTTCTTTTTGGTCACTCTTATCCAATTAACCTTTTTCCATTAACTGTTTATCCTTCCAATTAATATGAAAGAGGGAAAAAACTAACTTCTAGAACATATCCCTTGCCTTTCATTAAGAGAAAATTGTTTCTTGGATTAAGTATTTACAAGTTTATCTATGCATATAGGAACCTAACTATTGTGTAAACTGAGAAATTACTGTATGCTTCTTAAGTCTTGAGAGAAATCCAGGTAGTTTGGCAGCAGGCAGGAGAAAAGTGTAGCTAAATCCCTGGATTCTTAAGGGATAAAGGGCAAGCTGGTCCAGCCTGAGGAGCTGAGCTGAGAGGAGACTCATGTTCCTTCATTAACATTCCTCAGAAGTGTTTCTGGAACTCCTCATTTGTAAGTTGCTTTAGAACCTGTAGCTTCCCTGGTGGCTCCGATGGTAAAGAATCTGCCTGAAATGCAGAAGACCTGGGTTCAATCCCTGGGTCAAAAAGATCCCCTGGAGAAGGCAATGACAACCTGCTGGGAGCCTGGCAGTTTACCCAGTTCATAGGGTTGCAGAGAGTCAGACACCACTGAGTGACCAACACTTTCACCTTAGAACTTGTAGCATATTTGGGGGATTTCTTTGGAGGTGATCAAACTTCATCCTTTAAGGATGGATTTCATTTTCTGAAATGGCAGGAGTCAGCTGGAGTCAGAGCGACAAACCAGATCAGATAGGTAAAACAAGCTACAATTTCAAAGTAACACAATCTGTCCTTCTCATCTAGTTTATAAACAGACCCTCTAGGAAGGAATGCAGGCTCAGTAGCTCAGTCCTGTCCGACTCTGTACTACAGTCCACCATGCTCCTTTCTCCAAGGAATTTTTCAGGCAAGAATACTGGAGCCGGTTGCCATTTCCTACCCTAGGGACTCTTCCTGATGCAGGGATCAAGCCCCGTCTCTTATGCCTTCTGCATTGGCAAGTGGATTCTTTACCGCTATGCTACTTGGGAAGCCCATTCAAGTAGGAAGGAACACACCAGTTCATTAAGGTACATGGAAAATGGCCTGAGGGTAGGAGGAGGAAATAACCAAGGAAAATATTAATCTTAGTGGCATGCAGCCATGGTGACAGCAAATAAAATCTACAGCATATTTTCATGTGTGACTTTAAAGTTTAACAGCAAGGGGGGAAATGAAGATAAGGACTGCATTCTATCTCTCTAATGAGCGCTAAGTTCCAGGACAATCTAGAACTGAGAGTCAGAAAGCTCTCCCAATAATTTTCTGTTCTGTGGGTAGTTCCTCTTCTTCCTCAGGACTGAGGAATGACCAGCTCAAATTGGGGAAGGACAATGAGAAGAGAAAAGCAAAGTTCAGCACTTTCTTTGTTGACATAAGCAGATATGATATAATAGGGAAAACTGGAAAACAGAGATAAAAAATAAAAGCCTAGCACCAAAGGATTAAACCCTGTTAATATGTTTTGGTATATTGCCTTCAAAATGTGTACATGTAATTTGTAGGTATAAATACATATTTATATAGATATAAGTAAACATATACACATAAAATGTTATTTTCTTCCAAAATGGCAACCATAGGTACTTTTTAGTAGTTTGCTTTTCCATTAACAATAGAACATGAGTATTTTACAGTCAACATAATTTTATATGGCCACTTTGCGGAATTTTCACCAATAGAGCATAATTTAACCAAATCTTAATTTAAGACATTTACAGGTTTTTACTGGTTATGAATAATAAATGAGGTTTTCCTATTTAGGCATACAGCTTTAAGCACTTGTCTAATTTCTTCCTCCCCAAAGTGAAGAAAAGTCTACTGTATTTTCCTTCTAATATAAATTGAATATATTCATTACTAAAAACAACAATAAAAATATCAAACAGTGCCTTGAGGAGAAAAGTAAAAGTTACCTGAAATCCACCTTTCTGAGAGAGAAACATCTCAGTGACCGTCCTTTCCCATAACTCCTTATGCATTATGTACACATAGGTATAAGTATGTAAGCACACATACATGATAATACGCGTTTTACGAGAGCATTTTTAGGGGGCCGGTGATATACAATTCTCTGTATCTTAATAGCATATAATGGAAATTTTTCCAAGTCAAGTGGTATAGATCATTAATTTTTAATTCTTGCATAATATCCTACTATACGGATTTTCACAGTTCCTTCAGCTATTCTTTTATTAATGGACTTTTAATTTGCTACCAGCTTTTTATTATTAAAAATAATGCTGCAATAATTGTCCTCGAATATATATATGTAGATACTAGGACATTTATTTCTGTACTATAGAATCCCAGGAGTGGCATTGCTGGGTTGAACTGTATCTGCTTTTAAATTGTCAATAGAGATCCTGAATTGCATTGCCTTTCCTCGTTCCCACCAGTCACGGGTGAGATCGCCCTGCCTTGTCCCCCATCTCTGCTCATAAGAGGAGCTATTACACGTTCATGTTTGCCACTCTGATGGGGGGCATCATGGCAATTCAAATTTTCATTTCTCTGTTAGGGAAGGTTGAACATTTTCGTGTACTTGTTTTTCTGTCAATTGCCTATTCAAATCCCCAACCCCCAATTTTGCTATTGGGTAAATTGTCCTTATCTAAAGTGAGTGAACTTTCTGTATAGTATTCAGTTCAGTTCAGTCAGTCACTCAGTTGTGTCTGACTCCTTGCGACCCCATGGACCACAGCATGCCAGGCCTCCCTGTCCATCACCAACTCCCAGAGTTTACCCAAATTCATGTCCATTGAGTCAGTGATGCCATCCAGCCATCTCATCCTCTGTCATCCCCTTCTCCTCCTGCCTTTAATCTTTCCCAGCATCAGAGTCTTTTCAAATGAGTCAGATTTTCCCATCAGGTGGCCAAAGTTGGAGTTTCAGCTTTAACATCAGTCCTTCCAGTGAACACCCAGGACTGATCTCCTTTAGGATGGACTGGCTGGATCTCCTTGCAGTCCAAGGGACTCTCAAGAGTCTTCTCCAACACCACAATTCAAAAGCATCAATTCTTCAGTGCTCAGCTTTCTTTATGGTCCAACTCTCACATCCATACATGACTACTAGAAATATCATAGCCTTGACTAGATGGACCTTTGTTGGCAACATAATGTCTCTGCTTTTTATATGCTGTCTAGGGTGGTCATAACTTTCCTTCCAAGGAGTGTCTTTTAATTTCATGGCTGCAATCACCATCTTCAGTGATTTTGGAGCCCAAAAAAATAAAGTCTGTCACTGTTTCCGCTGTTTCCCCATCTATTTGCCAGGAACTGATGAGAGCAATGGCAACCCACTCCAGTACTCTTGCCTGGAAAATCCCATGGGCGGAGGAGCCTGGTAGGCTGCAGTTCATGGGGGTTGCTAAGAGTCAGACATGACTGAGCAACTTCACTTTCACTTTTCACTTTCATGCATTGGGGAAGGAAATGGCAACCCACTCCAGTGTTTTTGCCTGGAGAATCCCAGGGAGGAGGGAGCCTGGTGGACTGCCATCTCTGGGATCCCACAGAGTTGGACACGACTGAAGTGACTTAGCAGCAGCAGCAGCAGCAGCAGAGGAGACCAGAAGCCATGATCTTAGTTTTCTGAATGTTGAGCTTTAAGCCAACTTTTTCACTCTCCTCTTTCACCTTCATCAAGAGGCTTTTTAGTTCCTCTTCACTTTCTGCATAAGGGTGGTGTCATCTGCATATCAGAGGTTATTGATATTTCTCCTGGCAATCGTGATTCCAGCTTGTGCTTCTTCCAGCCCAGCGTTTCTCATGATATACTCTGCATATAAGTTAAATTTGCAGGGTGACAATATACAGCCTTGATGCACTCCTTTTCCTATTTGGAACCAGTCTGTTGTTCCATGTCCAGTTTTAACTGTTGCTTCCTGACCTGCATATAGGTTTCTCAAGAGGCAGGTCAGGTGGTCTGGTATTCCCATCTCTTTCAGAATTTTCCACAGTTTCTTGTGATCCACACTGTCAGAGGCTTTGGCATAGTCAATAAAACAGAAATAGATGTATTTCTGTTGTGGAAAATCTTTTGTGCTGGTTTTCAGGTCATCCTCATAGATAGTTTCTCTGTAAATAGTTGTAATTTTGGAGTGCCTACAAGACGAAGTGAGCTCAGGGTCTTCCTACTCCATTATCTTGGCCACACTTCCATTTTCATTACTTTCCTGATAGTTTATTAATATCCATTTATTATTGTCTTATTTTATGTGCAAGCATACTAAAGTTAAATATTTTCTTTTTTCCCTCATGTGCTCTTATGATTTAGCCTCTACTTTTAAACTGAAGGCGTCTGCATTTCCCTTCAGGTTCAGATATTCAATATATCTCATGGATACAACTAGTTCAGTATGCTTGAACATGTTAACATTTCTCTGAATCAATAATAACTGTATTTTTCTCAATTATTTGTTTAACTCCCCTACCCCATGTAGATGCTCAAGCTTTAGAAACATAGGATTAATTCTTGACCCCAACCTGCTCCTCACACACACATCCAATCAAACACTAAATCCTGATTATTATACCTTCTAAAGTAGGTTTACCTTCCTTTCATCTTCTCCATCGCTGCTGTTGCTGCCCCAGTTTTACTTTCATCATCTATAGCAGATTATTACAAAGACTGTATATGCAAGACTTTCCTTTCTTTTCCCTGCTTCAAGCTCCATTCCACCCAAAATATATCCCTCAAACCTCTAGGCTGATTTATCTATAAAGAAAATCTCACCATATGGTGTCCTCACTTAAAAATCCTTCAGTGCTCCTATTTTAAACACAACCTTGACATAGTCTATTAGGCCTTTTATATCCCCTCCTGAAGAGGAAACCAGCTAACAGCATTAATGAATGAGTGTGAAACATTTAATGAGTTGTTCTGTTACTATGTCTTTGTACTTACAGATAGATGGAAAGCATTGGTAGAGAAAGGGACTAACGTATTTTCTGTCTACTGTGAACCAAGTCCTGTGCTAGGGTTTTAAAATTTCATTTAATCATTATAACATGGTTGTGAGATAGGCATGTAGGAAATGCTTTCAGCTATAAGAATCAGAATATCTCACTGATGATAGTGAGTGAGTGTCTTTAAACCTCAAAGGCAGTCAATTCTCTCATATTACAATAAATGTAGAAGTTGGCATTTCATCAGTTTGATGATGCCGTCAAAGACTGTTAGAGTCTTTCTACTTTTCTATTCTGCTATACCTAGAAAATTGCCTTTTCATTCTTATTCACATTTTTTTCATGATGCAAGATGGCTAATGAAGCCCCAGATTTCAGAGAGAAGAAAGAAAAGAGGTAATACCAATGAGATCTCTTTTGGGACTTTAGAAGGGAGCAGAAGTTCTCTCAGAAGCCCCCAACAGGTTTCCATGTACCTCTCATTGGCCAGAACTGGGTCAGTGGCTACCCCTATCTGCCAAGAAGGTGAAAGAACAAGAACTTCGGGTCTTCCAGCCTCTATGGTGAATTGCAATAAGAGATAAGGAGACTCGGAGTGACTAGAAAGTGGCCCCAGGAGAATGACTTCACTGATCTCATTATCTCCAATTTATAGATAAGATCAAAGTTGCCCAAAGCTCTACTGCTGGTAAGTGATAAGCCCTAGATTATGGACTGAATTTTGTTTCCAAAGTCTGTACTGTCTTCTGTATACTACTGCAGTCGCTCCACATACTCTTAAGAGTAGAATTTCAGACATTTACACATGATTAAGGCATATTTCTGGGCACCATTTCCCCCAAAGTCACATCACACCATATTCTCAGGCATCGGATGGAATCACTTAGAATGTTCCAAAGATGAAGACACCTTCTTGCCTCTTTGATGAAGTCACATGTAAATTGTGTTCCTTTTGTAAATAGAAAATTTAGGGACTATATTAAGCCTGTATTAGATGGACTTTGAAAGAAATTGCATTCAAAGTATTTAAACCCCTACAGTATGCATCCTCTAATCTTCCTGATCCCCAACTGAGAATCCTTGTCAAAATTCATCATTTAGCTGTGAATAAGACTGGAGACATAGTCATCCTGACCTTTGGATATTTTACTTAGCCTAATGAATAGCCTGTAACTTATTTAACAAAGATAGTTAAACCTCCTCTAATATGTCAAAGAAAAAATTTTAAATATTCTCCTTAGGAACAGGTTCATTTCAACATAGAATTTCCAACGAGAGAACATCTCATATGAAATTTTATGTCTTAAATTTCTTTCATCCTTGCTTTCATAAAATGGGAATCCACAGGTCAGTAATCTAGTTTTTGGCTACTGAATAACAAGAATTTAAACCTTTTCGTTTTTAGTTATTGTGCAATGATTGTGACATCACAATGGGAAGATTATGACCTCAGGTCATAAGAAGAGGAAGAAGTGAATATATACAGAAAAACATAAAATGTGTATTAATTCTGATTCCCCTGGAAATCATTCATCTCTGACAGTAATTTTCAGTTCTACCTGCTGAAAACCGATTTTCTATAAAAAGGAAACTACAACTTAACATTCAGGGTTACAAAAAAAGTTCAGGAACATGTAGATGGGAATTTTTTTTTTCATATCTCAAATCTTTTTCTTCTGAAGCACACCAGTCTCAGCCATTAAAATGAACTAAAGAGTCCTGCATCCATCAGCAAATCCTGGATAATCAAGAGCCTTCATGCCACTGTCTGAGCACCACTGAATAAAAACTACTGCACTGTTGCCGCCCTAATGGTTTTAATGATGTCTTCATTTTTTCTTTCAAATTTAGACAGTTGATTTTCCTATAATGAAAGCATATTACTATTAGAGAAATAAAATACCTTGCAGAGAAATTTACAGCTTTGAATGAGGAATAGACATTTCTTCACACAGTTCTTTCTCGCAAAATCCTTTGACAGATTTGAGTTTCTATTATGTGAGTTTTCACGTGGGAATAATGTTAGAAAATACTATTAAAGCAGGCATATATATCATATATAAAATCTTAAGACTCTAATAGATGGTACAGAGATAAAAGAAACACATTACAGAAGCAAACCCTGCAGCATTCTTCAACTTGGTTTATGCCACAACAAAATGTTGCTATAGAAACATTCAATCCTCAACAGAATTCCTGGAAGTTAGAAATCTGCCTGCGGACTTGTTTCCAGATGCTGACTGGCTGGCTTGTTAAATAAAACTTGGCATTTATTGTATGGGAAATTTTATCTCAAAACATACTATGAAAACTAGCTGGTAGTTTAATGCAGTGCTCACAATGGGGAGAAAAATATTAATACGGTGAGAATGTCTAGTCTGGTAGATAGCTCAGGATTTTGGATTCAGTGCCTGTCAGCCTGATGGTTTCCTCTTCTTCCCTCATCAATACTCTCTATAAAGAAGTAGCTCTAAAATAGGATTAACCCTTCCTAACCAGACTTCCCTGGTGGCGTAGATGGTAAATCAATTGCCTACAATGCGGGAGATCTGGGTTCAATCTCTGGGTTGGGAAGATCCCTGGAGAAGGAAATGGCAACCCACTCCAGTACTCTTGCATGGAAAATCCCATGGGTGGAGGAGCATGGTACGCTAGAGTCCATGGGGTCACAGTCTCCCCATTAAGCAAGTTAAGTCATTCTCAGTACTAGTGAGAAAACCAAGTTTTCCTATAGATAGTTTGGGTCTCTCTTTAAGAGTAATTTTCCTCTGGTAATTATACAGCAGTTTGATCTCAGAAAACAGATGATTAATTAGGAAGCAACTAAATGAGTTCTTTTAACATGTCTAAAGATATTCCTGCTTCTTTTCTTATCCTCTTCAATCAAACTGACAGCTTTAAAAAAAAACCCTTAAATAGTGAATGCATAACAATTAGGTTGGAACTCAAAGAATTACCACTGGCCTTAGTTTAAGAAGGAATTTTAGAGCCTAAAGAAGTGGAGTACCCTATTCATTTAAAGTTGCTGTGTCGGATGTTTCCCATGGCAGACACCACCCACTTCTCCCGCTTCTTCTCATCCTATTGTTTACTTCATTTGACTCCTTTGACCGCCACTGGGGAAAACCAGCTCATCTCCATTTGAACATTTGTCCTCAGGCTGGGAGCTCAGCCTTCCACTGAGATAATAACTTCTTTCCTTGTCACTTCTTGCTCACAATCACAGAATATCCAAACTTTAATGAATGTATATACATACAATAGAAAGTATAATCTCTTGTGCCCTTAAAAAATGGGGCGGAGGGGAGGGAACCCCATTCCTGAAGTGTGGGTTGTAAATAGTGATTTCCTTCCAAAAAGGACAGTATAGAAAAGAGTGGGAGGTGCAAAAGAGTGATCTTATAGTGGAGAAACAGTATGGAATCTACTTCAAGGCAGGTTATCAAAGTCAACATCAGTAGTCGTAAATCACATTAACTGTATGCACCATTGATACGATATGATAAAAACGGCTCTTATCTCTGTGATCCTCCTCCCGGCTCTTATCTCTGTGATCCTCCTCCCCTATAACTTCTAACGCTAAGCTAATCATGAGGAAAACTTCAGACAAACCCCAGTAGTGGGGTATGCTGTAATAGGACTAACTGGGATTTTTCAAAACCATCAAGGTCATCAAAAACAGGGAAACTATGAAAAACTGTCACAGCCAAGAGGAACCTAAGAGGACATGATGAGTAAATAGTAGTGTGGCATCCTGGGACAGAAAAAGTACACTTGGTAGTAATTAAGGAAATCTGAGGGAACCGTGGACTTTAGCCAATAATAATTATTGATGTTCATTCATCCTTTGTAACAAACGCAGCACACTAATGTGAGATGTTAATAATAGGGGAACTGGGTGCCAGCCAGCAACTCAGTGTACTCTCTGCTCAATTTTCTGTCAGTCTCAAACTGTTCTGTAAATAAACTCTATTCATGAAAATAAGGGAGAGAGAGGAAAGACTGGGGAGCATGGGTAGCTAATGAGGGCTAGCAAGCTCAGTGTTTGCCGTCATTGACTTTGGGACCAAAGTGGGCCTCTAGGAGGAAGTGAGGCATCAGTCTCCCCCGAGGACTTGGTCTGGCTGAGATGGACTGGAAGCAGGTGAGAATGAGAACCACGTGCTCCCCATCTCTGTGCCTCTGGTCCAGCACAAAACCTTCAGCGTGAGCTCTGACGTTCTTTAAGCATCCCCTGGGGGCCTGACACTGCGCTAAGCGCTTTAGGTACCTTGTCTCACGCAGGTGTTCGTGGGAGGGAAAGCGAGTCGCTTACCCAAGGACACACAGTAAATGTGTGTAAATGGCAGAGCCCGGATTTGAACTCGGGCAGTTTGACTTCAGAGCCCCATTCTGTGTACTACCACCGGCAGGTGCTCAATAATGCAGAGAGTATGAAATGATTTTCTGTTGTCCATGTTACATTTCAGGTATGAATCTCTGGTTTTGAGCACTAAAATTCTCAAACAGATTTACAGTCCTGGGGTTTGACTATGAAGACCGGTCACTAAGATCCGTGACATATAGCAGTTTGTGGTATCACCTAGGCATGGACCAGAGTCGCTCTGCTGTGAGGCTGGGTGGTGGTGTTCTGTTTAGCAGTCACTTATGTGGGGCACTCTCAGATCCAGTGCTTGTGGACCTGGATTCTCAGATGCAGCCTCTTTGGCTCCAGCATTCAGCAATTCCGCATACTGATGGAGGCTTCCTCCTCGGTGCGTAGGCTCAGAAGTGATACCAATGACAAATGTGTACATGGATTTCTTACCTTGATGCCTAATCAACAGTTCTCACAGCACCACTGCCTCCCGGTGGTGCTAGTGGTAAAGAACCTGCCTGCCAGTGCAGGAGATGTAAGGGACAGAGGTTTGATCCCTGGGTCAGGAAGATCCCCTGGAGGAGGACATGGCAACCCACTCCAGTATTCTTGCCTGGAGAATCCCATAGACAGAGGAGCCTGGTGAGCTATGGTCCATAGGGTCACAAAGAGTCTGACAAGACTGAATGACTTAGCATGCATGCACAGCACCAAAGCACAGGTCATTAAATGGACATGAGCTGTAATTGAACACAGGACCAAATGCTTTTCCTGTGTGCTTGGGCATCATGGTTTCTCCAGGAAAATCCATCTTATGAGTTATGTCCAGATAATTATTAACAATGCCCTCTTTTCAAAATGTTCACGTCTGAATGATAACTTACACAGACACCATGTCTATAATACAGAGATAGATAATCTTCCACTCCCAAGCTAAAAGCTCTCAAGACCATGCCAACTGCCTTTGCAATATGTTGGTGACAGCTGGCCCTCTTGTTCCTAGAGCTTTGGTAGAGTGAATTCATCTGAACAAAAGTGATGTTGAAAAAGAAAAAGAAATCAGGTTTTCAAGGGTATGATTATTTATTCATTCCACATAGATTAATGGTTTTGCAACTTTGTTCAATTTCAGCTATATTTCTTTTGCAGCCAAAAAGTGTAGCTATTGCAGCAAGCATATTTATTAAGAAAGAAATATATTTTGTCACCATCACCTAAGCTCCAAAACCAGATGGTTGCCCTTAAGTGACAGGTGACATCATCCTCTTTGAGGATGGTCAACGTGGTCAAGTGTAAAGCCACACTGAGCACCAAGGCATCAACAGCCATCTTGGAACAGGGCCAAAAGAAATAAACACTTGAATTCAAACCCACTTGTCTTCTAATTTAAAGGTGTTGGCAGTTCTCATGCTTGACATACATCCCAAATTTCTTTTCTAGGCTCCTATATCTTGTATTACACTGTATACATTTAAAAAATTTTTTTGGCTGCATGGGATCTTAGTTCCTTCACCGGGCTCAAACCCTCATCCCCTGCAGTGGAATCACAGAATCTTAACCACTGGATTGCCAAGGAAGTCCCTGAGTGTCCTAAAATTTGACCATGTTGCTGTATCACCCATCACCATGGGCCTCTTCTCTAGTTCTTTACTTTTCTCTCTAGGTCACGTTGCCGTGTCTATCTCTTTATCATTTGCAAGGTTAACAGATTTGCTGAACACTATGGGTTTTCCCTGACAAAACTTTTTAAGCTAAGTACCAGCTGTTAATTCCTATCATTTACTTTCTCTCAAGAATTTTATAATTTGTTGCAAAAGCCTCTTCTCACAAGGTCACATAGCAGCCTCCAAGAAATCCATGTACTCAATTCTAAGTGTCACCTAAGCTGTTGATAAAACGTCTTCTGTGTGGTAAAGGCCACTGCGGCTGACTCTAACTAATTGCAGTATCAATGTGAATCCAAACCCACATGCTAGCAAGTCTATTGTGACTACTGTTGAGGAGATGTTTCTACTTGCTCAGCACCTTGGTCAAGACAGACACATTTATTTCTCCTCGCCCTTAGGGAGCATCTGTTTTCTAGCCCGTTCTCTCAGGGCCCAGATTTATTGTCATCTCATCACCACCTCTGACTAGTGAGGCCAAGATCTTGTTTTTGTTCCCACAGAGCTGCTGAAACGACGTTTCTTAGTTCTGAAATTGGCAAACACCGTCTGAGCTTGGGCTTTCAAATTCTTTGTTTTGGGCCCCCAAGGATTTCTCTTACTCTTTTTCATTCTCATCTTTGCATTTGAGAATATATTGATTATATTTTAACCATTTTCCCCAAGTATGCTGTAGTGGAAGGAATTTCAAATTACCACCATATTATAGATAATGGAGGTTAATATTGATAACTATCAGGGAAGTACAGGAGTGGTTTTTTTTTTTTTTATTGCTGCCTTTAATGAGGTTACCATCTTGTTGGGCATTTATTTGGAGATATCTTAGAAAGAAATAAAGAAATATCTTTAACAGTAGACTCTCCCAGACATGCTCAGTTGTAACAAACATGCTGGGTTCCTGGCTCATATCCCAGCATTCTAAGCAGGAGCCTTGTCCCTGTTGCTTGGGTTAAATAGATTTATCATCCAAGTGAGCAGCAAGAACTTAGTGAAATACATTTGAAAGTTAGAGCAAGAAAACCATCTAAGATAAAAAGCCTTTTGAATAACAAAGGAAAGATGTTCATTTATCACTCAGACCAGGATATATTCATTCCCCAATCAAAGTTGAGAAATCCTGTAGAATCCCAGGGGGAAGGCACCAAATAAGCAGTGTTTTTCATGGAAGGAGTTGTCTGACCAATAGATGTCAGAATCATCTCAAAAGTTTGTTTTTACAGATAGAGTTGAGAACTCCACTCTCACCTATTCTGATTCAGCAGACAGAAGCAGAATCTGGAAATCTGTGTTTTTAGCAAGCACCTCTGGTAACTGTTAAGTGCCATGAAGTGGGAGAAGCCGTCGAGTCGACTGTGTTTGCATTTGCCGGAGTAGGTTGCCATCATTTCAGGAGCCCTGCTGATTCATGCAGTAGGAACAGAAGAGCCAAACAGTAGAAAATCTGTTTGCGTCCTTGAGATTGAAAGTCTCCAAGTCTGTGTTGTGTTAAAACCTAAACTTTGTGCCATTACAGAGAAAAAGAGACACAGAGGCAAATGGACAGACAGAAACCCTTCTGTGGTTAGTTCAGCAGCCTTGATCCAAATATGTGCCCACCTGGATTCTTATGACGTCAGACCTGGTCCACAGTAGAATGAAAAATGCTCAACAAGAGTCCAGAGAAATACACCCGCAACCATAAAAGAAGAGCTGCTGGAGTAAGAACTAGACTGAATTTTCACTCCAGGCCCTCCTGGGGAGAATCTGTCCCCACTGTAACTGAGGAAGGGATTGGTCGTTAGTGCCGAAACCACCCAGTATCTAAAGCCACGTGTCATTTACGGTCTATTTCATACAGCAGATTTTCTTTAACCGTTCCTTAACTATATATATATATATTATATATATATATATTTATATATATTATATATATATTTCCTCCCATCGTGTGATTTTAACCCTTATCCCTAAGTTAGGTCTTTATAGAACATAAACTAAAAAAATATCTCTGGCAAATTTATATAGCAACACCCAGAGTCCCTGTCCTGCTGCCATCTACTGAAATGGTGACCAAACAGGGAGTCCTGGAGCACTGGTAGGAAAGAAAATGCTGCAGATTATATGAAGTGTGGGAGGAGAGGAGGGATCCAAAATCAATAGGATTAGGCAGATGATTAGGTTTATTTTTAAAAAAAAAATTGTGAGTGCAATGGTCCTTTAGGGAATGTTGTTAAAATGAACTGTTTTAAAGAGTGCCATCCATTTGGAATCGTTTGGGGGAAAAGTTGAGAGGAATTTCTAATGAAGAGCCTCGCTATGATTGTTGCCTTAGGCACCATTTTTGGTTTACAAATTACATGCCATTTTACAGACAACTAAAGAAACACAATCCAACTGTATTATTCTGTTACCCTGTGTTTTAACAGTTCCATATGGTTATCATCAGTCAGCTGATTTCTTCAGAAACAATTAAAAATCTTGTTAGACACAGGGAGAAACCACGTGAGCGTGTTTGCCTGTTGCTGGTGACACTGCTTCTCTTCCGCATCCCTTTAGTCTCTAACAAATTACCCGGCCTGCTGGAGCAGGTCCCTCAAAGGCTGGGAAATGGCATCCCTTGTCTGAGACAGCCCCTCTTACCACAACTGAAATTGGGCCTTTAGGCAAGCAATAACGGAGAAAGATCTGTTTCGTTTCTGTGGTACCAAATGACAGTATTAAGGAATGAAGGCAGTGTGAAAAACAACGAAAAAACCAGCTGAAGTGTAGTACCATTCAAGGTAAAGAAACTGACAATAAATCAGTAATATGCAGACCCATTTGAAAGGATGTACCAGCCAGATAGGCTAGACTTTGCTGTAGTAACTTCCATCCCCAAATCCCAGTGAGATGATTACAAGGGTTTGTTTCTCACTGATGCTATCGGTCAGGGTGGGGTGAATCCAAGTTACTCCCAGGTCATTACTCTGAGCATCAGGCTGACAAAGAAGGAATTATCCGGAAAGTTGTTCATCGGCGTGGCAGAGGGAAAAACAACGTGCTAGGTTTGTTACCTTTATTGTCTTGTTCAACCTAGCTGCCATCCAGTGAGATAGGTAGTAATATTTCTGCTTTATAGATGAGGAAATAAGTTTAGGACACTCAAAGAACTTATTCAGAATTACCACCTAGTGAGTGGCAAAAGGAAATTCAATTCCAGGTCTGTCTGAATGTGGCAGGCAGGCTCTAAGATGGCCCTCAAAATCCTCACACCTTGAGATGCACGTCCTTGTGTAAGTGCGTCCCCTTAAACATGGGCTGGCCCTAGCACTTGCTTGCAATGAATGCTGCTGCTGCTGCTAAGTCGCTTCAGTCGTGTCCAACTCTGTGCGACCCCATAGACAGCAGCCCATCAGGCTCCCCCGTCCCTGGGATTCTCCAGGCAAGAACACTGGAGTGGGTTGCCATTTCCTTCTTGCAATGAATAGCATAAGGCAAAGGTAACAGAATGTTGCTTCCAGTCTAGGTTATAAGAAATAGTCACTTCCACCTTACTGGCAGACTCTCTCAGCTTTCCCTTGCCAGCTTTGATGAAACAAGTGGCCGGATTGGGTCATCCCACTTGGCAAAAGCTGAGGAAAACCTCTGTCTGACAGCCCTGAAGGAACTGGATCCTGACAACGTCCATGTAAGTGAGATTGGCGGAATCCTCAAGTGAGAACTCAGTCCTGTTCAATGTCTTGACTGCAGCCTTATGAGATTCCCTAAATTAGAGAATCCAGCTAAGCCATGTGCAAATTCCTAACCACAAAAACTTTGAAATAATAAGCGTCTGCTGTTTTAAGCCACAAGTTTGGTGGTGATTTGTCATATAGCAATAAGGAGACAATGTTCTTTCTTCTGTGTGAATTAGCCTCTTTTTGGCAGAGTATCCCACCCAAGCCTGTAGTCCTCCTTACAGTCTTTGTTTTGGTTGATAAATTCTATCCATTTGGTCTCCTAAGTCATAAACTTGAGTCCCCCTAGATTCCACCTACTCCCTCACTCTTCACATACAAGGAGTCAGCAAATTTTGTATACACTAAATCCTATGCATCTAAAAAGATGTTTCTTTTTCGATTCCACAGTTCAAGTCAGGGTATAAAATCACCTCTTACCAAGACTTTCCCATAATAGAGACACCTGCAACCAGGCTCGTTCCCTCAAATTCATCCTCTAACCTACCACTGTCTCCTACGTTGCTTCTAGAATAAGTCTACACTTTACAGCATCCTAATACAATGTGGTAATTCAACAACACTTTACTACAGACTTCATGTTACCTTGAGAACCTTTCTCCCATCAAGGTCCCAGGAAAAAAATGTTCTCTATATTGTTTCAGGGAAGGGTTGTGAGATGGAAACAGGGAAACAAAGTCAGCAAAATCCTGGCTTTAAGAATTTAGGCCCAAATCTTGAAGGACTCGGGGTGTGTATCTTATACCTTGTAGTTTTTAAAGAACACGTGATCAGTCCCAATTTGTTTTTCCCATCCCAGACTAGATAATGGTTCTGTAGACTGAGGCAAAAGAAGGATGCGGGGAAAGCATGAAAACCGAAGTTGTCCGTGTTGCTTCCTGACTCACTGTCCCCATCCCAGTCCTGGGGAGAGGAATCCTCGAGTTTGGGGAATCAGAGACTAGAGAGACCTGCAGCAGGCTTCCTGGGCTGGAAGGAGGGGGCAAACAGAGGGCAAGCCTGACAGAGTTCCCTGGCACCAAGCCCTGCCTATGAGCACGAGAGTCACAGCCGAGTGTGGTGTCTAGACAGACAGACACATGGCCATCTGAGTAGACTCTTGATAGGCCAGATGGGAAGGAGGGAATATTAGTGGATGCCAGAATAGGCAGATGGAGTGGAAAGACAGCCACTTTCCCTCTCCCTGTCCTCCATCCATTTTTTAGCACTTTGGTAGTCCCCAAACTTTGACACAACCTAGGGATTGGGGGAAGCTCCCCAGTTATATTTAGCATCCACACCTGGGCAGGAAAGAGATTTGAAATAGATTTCACCCTCTCACCAAGATTCTTCTAAAATGCTTTCTGTTTCTCCCCCTACTTGGAGAGAAAGCATTTGGAAACCAGGTATCATCCTAAAAGTTTGATACTTTGGGTAAGAATTTGATTCTTGAGTACTGTGGGATGATGTGAGAAGACTCAAGAAAAAAAAATTACCCAAAGGCTCAGCCCCAGATACTGACCCCTTCATCCTTCCCAGGGTTGTCTCCACCACATCCCTTCCCTGTCTGCTCCTCATTTGTCCTCAAGGTCTTTCCCCAGGAATTCTACTCCTCTCCATCTACAGAGACCCAGGAAGAACCACATCCATGGAAACCGCTGCAGGGCACACTGCAGTTGTCTCTTCTGTCTGGTGCAAGGACCAGGGAGAGAGGAGGATGCTCAGGTTCCTTCTAGTTCTTTTTTTTAATCCCTCACCACAAAACTCTCTATTGCCCAAACTATGACTAACAAGCAAGACCTTTCCTTGTAAGCAACCCCAACTCCTGAGCTCCCACTGGACTTTTGTAAGAATCTAACGGCCTTGGGTGGTGGGGGGGCCAGGGTGGAATTTTCTAGATTTGAAAAGAAGTTGGAATTACAGCCCTTGGGGAGTAGTGTCCATCACTGTCTGAGTGTGATGAAATGTCCAGAGACTAGGGACAGACAGGCTTATGGGCTGTTAGAAAATAGGAAGGAAACAGACCGGATAATTATTCACTTAGAAGTCAGTTCCTGATGCTGCTAACCACTCCAGCCAATGACCTTCCCACTGGAGAGAATGAGGACATCACTGATCTTGTACAACATAATCAACAAGCAGTGTTTCAGAGAGCTATCTGATGTTTGGTCCTTCGGTCTGGTCTTCGCACGAATTTAGCTGTTTGCGTGTTTCTAAGCCTGGGGCCATAAAGCCAACAATGGAGAGGGCGCGCTGTCATTGGTGTGTGCACGCGGGTGTCATCCCTGCTGACTGAAGAGGCCTGACACAATGTCAGCCTCGGGACAGGGTGACTCGCTGCTCTCTCTGCTTCCTCCCTCCAGGGACCTGATTCCCCTCCCTCCCCAACCTCCTCATCTGCTTCTAATCTGCATTTCTGCTCCACCTCAGGGCAAATCCAAGGGCTTCTTGACCACCATTTTCACTCACTTCTAGTCTCTGTGGTCTTCATCCCATTTGGGGAAATGATACGACCCTTCCTCCCTCCTCTCCTGTCCCCTCCCTAAAGGGTATCTGTTCTGCAGCCAGCCAGCTCTGCCTTTCAGAGAAGCTCTCTGTGGAGCCAAAATTGCTGCCTTCATTTCCAGTATCTACTGTACCAGGGGTCTTAAAAGCAACAGAAACTTATTCCCAACCAGGGGCTTCAAAACAGCAGACATTTATTGTCTTACAGTTCTAGAGGCTGGAACTCAAAAAATAAGGTGTCAGCAGGGCCACGCACTTCAGCACCTCTGAAGGCTCTAGGGGAGACTCATTCCTTGACACTTCCAGCCCCTGGTGATAACTGTCGGCCCTTGGTCCGCAGCTTCTTCACTCCAAACTCTGCATCTGCCATCCCCTGCGGCTGGCCCCGCATCTCTGGGTCTGTATGCGTGTCTGTATCTAAATGTCCCTCTTCTTCTAGGAAAACCAGTTATATTGGATTAGGGCTGACCCTAATGATCTCATTTTAACTTGGCATGTCATGGGGTTATAGCTGCAAACACCCTATTTCCAAATAAGGTTACATTCACAGATACCGGGGTTTAGAACTTCAGCATGTTTAGGGAGGCACAATTCAACCCTCATTGATCCCATATCCATCTTTGAATTAAATTAAAAACAAACTAACAGGGGTTGATTCAGGAGGCCAGATCAAGAGCGGAATCTATGCGGGCCCAGGCAGGAAGCTGGAAGTCTTTGGTCAAGGAATTCTGGGAATTCTAGGAAGAACCCCAAAGGTGGTCCAGAGGGGGAGGAGTCTAGGCTCTAGATGGGCACAGCCTCCCAGCCCATAGGCACTGTCCCCTGAAAGATAAGTGTGAAAGGGAGAGGGTCTGCACAGGGCCCTCCAAAGAATAACCAGCCAATGTATGTTCCTAGGAGGGCTTCATCAGCATTACCCAGGAGCTCCTTAGAAATGCAGAATCCCGGTCCCCACGCCCAACCAACTGAATCTGAATCTTTGGAAGTGAAGGGTGGGGTGGCAAATATCTGAGTGTTCCCCAAGTTCTCCTGTGATTCATATGCATACTAGAGCTTGAGTGCTGCTGCTTGGGAGCTTGGGTCCCAAGACAGAGCCCATCTTGTCCCTCTAAGGGTCTGTGGGCATCACCAACTAAAGATATACACCCTCAGCTAGCCACTCAAATGATACAGATACTATTATATAAAAAGGCAGCCCAGTTCTTTGGGGAAAACATCTCTAAGGGCAAAACTCCATTTCTTCTGTTGAGCAGAAATCTTCATCTCTGCAGTTTCCCCATCTGATGAATGTTATTCTTTGGAACTCCAAAAGAAATTCATTCTCTTTTCTGAAAATTACAGGTTGAAGTTACTCAAAACTAGCTGTCATGTCCTCAGTTCTCCCCTCCGCAGTCCACCTTTCTATATCCGTGTGTTTTAATGTAGAGGAGGAAAATAGTGAAAGTCGCTCAGTGTCCGACTCTTTGCAACCCCATGGACTATAGTCAGTAGAATTCTCTAGGCCAGAATACTGGACTGGGTACCCTTTCCCTTCTCCAGGGGACCTTCCCAACCCAGGGATTGAACCCAGGTCTCCCACAGTGCAGGTGGATTCTTTACCAGCTGAGCCACAAGTAGAGGAGGGAGGTATGACATAAAGGGGACGCCAGGAACGAGTGCGGGACATTGTTGAGTTTATTTTTGGTGAAAACATTTGATTTGAAACCTTAATTGATGTTAAAAGAGAACAGGAAGTATTTTTTTTAATGTTTTTCAAAAAGAATCATATGTTAGAACTGCCCTTCTCAGTTAGATGATAGGAAGGATAAGGATCCCAACCAACTCTTTTTTCCCAGATCCCTGCTCACGAGGCAAAAAAATTCTAAGACTCACTCAATTTCCTACCTACAAAGATGAGAAATATTGGAGAGAAAGAACGTGGGAGATTTTGAAAAGGGTAAAAAGGGATTACTGGATATCTTTTATGTGGAGTGTCAGTGGCCATCAGATTTCATAAATGTGCACATTTTTGTCTTTGACTAGACTGTTTACAACCCTGCAGAAATAGAAGTTAACTTGTAGAGAACACATAGTGATGCGTATAATGCTTGCCGTAGAAACGCTAGCTGTGTCCAGGGGAATGCAACTGATGTTACTCCCTGGATATTGCCCCATTCTGCTAGTCCTAACATTGTAAATTCATTTCCCAAATCCTTATCTGTCCCTATACACATGGCGTATCTGAAAGAAAGTTTGTAATACCGTCCTGATTCCCTCCTTGATTAGTGTGTTAAAGAAAATCTTAGACACTTGTTTATTTTTTATTTGGATAACAGTCACCATCGTACCTTATTTTGAAAATTAGCCTTTAGCAATAGTTTTCTTTATAATTAACTCATCTCTCCATCCATCTTTTGGCTTTTTAAATTGCTCACACATTGTAGACACAGAGGCACCTAAAATTCCAATACTATTACTGTTAGAGTAATATAAGGGGGACCTCTTCCAGGGCCTGAGTGGGCTCTTGTCTAACATTCAGAAATGAATTATCTGAGGAGACGCACGTACTGTACTGACAAAGCAAAAGAGCTTATTGGGAAGGGGCGGAGGACAGCAGAGTAAGGGAACCCAAGAGAGCTGCTTCGCCGTGTGGCTCGCAGTCTCGGGTTTCATGGCATGGGTTTGATTGTCCAGATTGTGCCCTTATTTGGTCCAATTCCTGGCAGTGGGTGCACCTCTCAGTCAAGGCGGTTTCTAGCGCAAGGGTTTCTGGGAGGTCAGCAGTACATATTATGGGTTGGCATCTCCTCCCCGCTTTGGCCCCTCCCAAATTCTTCTAGCTGGCGGTAGCTTTTCAGTTCTGTGTTCCTTCACGGGACCTCCCAGTGTGAGTAACTCATGTAAGCAGTTGTAATCCTGAATGGCCAGGGATAGGCAGTTTCAGTCAATGGTTCTCTAATGTCCACATGAGCTTTGAAACTGGGCTGGCTGAGCCAGAACCCTCGTCAAGTTACTTGACCTCTCTGTGCCTCGGTTTCCTCACAGGGTTCTGTGTTGAATAAATGAGTTACATAAGTAATGTAGTTAGAAAAGTGGGTGGTACATTAAAAAAAAAAAGGTCTGTTATTTTTTTCTCCTTTGGGTTGCAAGGAGAAACAATTTCTCTTTCACTGAGGACCCACTCCTTCTTATGGGTCTTAAAACCATAGCCAGCTCCTCTGTTGCTTCTGTGAAAACCAGTTTCTAACTTAGGACCCTTTTGGTATCTGACAGTGCAGTTCAGTCGCGCAGTCGTGTCCGACTCTTTGCGACCCCATGAATCGCAGCACGCCAGGCCTCCCTGTCCATCGCCAACTCCCGGAGTTCACTCAGGCTCACGTCCATTGAGTCAGTGACGCCATCCAGCCATCTCATCCTCGGTCATCCCCTTCTCCTCCTGCCCCCAATCCCTCCCAGCATCAGGGTCTTTTCCAATGAGTCAGCTCTTCGCATGAGGTGGCCAAAGTACTGGAGTTTCAGCTTTAGCATCAGTCCTTCCAAAGAACACCCGGGACTGATCTCCTTTAGAATGGACTGGTTGGATCTCCTTGCAGTCCAAGGACTCTCAAGAGTCTTCTCCAATACCACAGTTCAAACTACTTTCTAATTTTTTCCTCTATCAGATATTAGTGTCAAGTAAGGATTTATATCATAATTTTTATTTGAGGGAACTCAATCTTTTTTTAACAATGATTTAAGAAATCACCAGTCACCCTTATAACAGCCCCTCAGATGGATCAGGTACATTTACTACTTTTACTAATTCTAAACGTCAAATTGTAGCAGCTGCCAGGAGCCTGCGCTGAAGCTGGGTAGAAACATCAGTCAACCCAGTAAAATTGAAAAGACTGTGCTGTCTTTTAGGTATAAGATAGGGAACCTACCTCGAGGGTCCCTTTTGGGGGAACAAGGAAGATGGGTTTGTGTTAGCTTCCTTAATCTGTTTCTGAGCTACAGAACTCTTTCTTCAGAAATGAGCTGTTAGATTCAAGTTTTCTAGCAAAGGTTGTTCCTGGAATAGTATTCCAGTCTCTCGTCCCAGCTTTATCAGTCAGGATGGGCTTGGCTTTGTTACTGTTACAACAACAACAAACCAGCCTCAGTGCCTTGAACAAGAAAGTTTTGTTTCTAGCCAATGCTACATATACAGCATATATCGACATTGGTCTCTGCTCCCCCGGAGTCCAGAACCCCCGAGTCCAGAACCCCCCGAGTCCAGAACCCCCGAGTCCAGAACCCCCGAGTCCAGAACCCCCGAGTCCAGAACCCAGGCTGACAGAAGCTCTACTGTTTGGGTTTTTCCAGACTCAAGGCAAAATGAAGAGAACTTGGAATCTCACAAAATGGCTCTTCAATACTTTTGTACAAAGTTGACCAATATTACCTCTGCTCATCTTTCAGGGCCATGCTTAATTTCAAGTGTGGGCAATGTGCCTCTCCCCTGTGCTCAGAATGGAGGGGAACTGGATATTAGATACTGAAGGACAGGGGAATGGTCACCACACTAGTTATGGCTCCCCAGTCTTGACTGCATTATTGCTCTTCTCCTGATTTATTTGCTTCACTCTCAGCATTCAGAATAGGATGTAATTGCAATTCACTTGGCCTGGCTTCTAAGTCAACAACATTCCTAATATTATCTGAAATCTGTGAGGAGGAACTAAGCTCCTCAGCATTACGGATTTGCACCTTCAGACTTCAGGGGCTCTCTAGTATATGCCTTGGGTATTGTCAAGAGAGAAAGTAAGCTTGTTTTTCCAAGTTCTGCCTCACCCAGCCCCCACCTGGGTCTAATTGTAAAGTGCATCTGCACGTTTTAAAAGCTCATTATGTAAATGTATCACAGTCCATATCCATCAACAGATAATTAAGAGACTATATACATATGTATGAGTGGCTTAATATTGCTTTAATGAGGAGGTTTACTAGAAATACCAAATCAAGGAGGCAAGAAGAAAAATGATCATAATAAAAATGAGTACAAGTTTCCAGCAGTTCCTGGCAGTCCTGAGAGCTGCAGGAACACTCAAAGGGCACCTCACGTTTCCTCCTTGCCCCCCCTAAACGGGAGGAAGAAGCTTGGAAAGAAGTAGAAATGTTGCTCAACTCATCTTTGGAAATAAGGTTATACTTTTTATTTTATTCCAAATTAAAGACTTTAGAGGAGCCAGAGTCTCCTGTTGTCACCACCTGTAAAAGCAAGGTCATGGCAGGGAAGTGGTCAGAAGTCTGACGTGGCAACCCCCTGGTGGATGCCAAAACTGCAGAGATGGAGACACCAGACTAGCCCATGCAGTTCCTCGGCACAAATTAGAAAGGTGTCTCCTAGGAGAGGAGGAAGACCGGTGGGGAACCCTTGGCTCCCTCTGGCAGGCAGAGCCCTCCAGGTCCACAGCTCAGTGAGGAGGTGATGCTTTCTATAGAGACATGCGTGACCTTGTCCCTGGTGGACACAGCCCAGTAGTGTCAGGACACGTGCAAGTGAGCAGAGCACGAGCGAGGATTTAGCCTTTACTTACTCTCTCAGCCAGGATTCTTGTCCAGCACATAATCTATACAACTGCAACAGCAGGCCTTTCTAGAAAACTCCAAAGGAGTGACTCCCACCAAGAACTGGCCCGAGCTGTAGGAACAGAGAACCCTTCCGCCATTCTACCTACCAGCTTGTCCCTTTGGTTTACTCAATGGCAGCTCAACCCCACGTTTGGGACCCCTCTGCCACCCCTCTCTTCTCCGCTTATATGCAGTTCCTTGGCCAAGACTCAGGCGGCTCTACCGAGTTACAGAGGAGGCTGGGCATTGTGGTCTCGCTGGGTGACCAGATGTGGCTCCCTGCGATCTGGTGGGAGAAGGCAATGGCATCCCACTCCAGTACTCTTGCCTGGAGAATCCCATGGACGGAGGAGCCTGGTGGGCTCAGTCCATGGGGTCGCTAAGAGTCGGACATGACTGAGCGACTTCACTTTCACTTTTCACTTTCATGCATTGGAGAAGGAAATGGCAACCCACTCCAGTGTTCTTGCCTGGAGAATCCCAGGGACAGGGGAGCCTGGTGGGCTGCTGTCTATGGGGTCACACAGAGTCGGACACGACTGATGTGACTTAGCAGTAGTAGCAGCAGCGATCTGGTGACTAGGGAGGTGGAAGGCCAGTCATCTGCCTGTCCCATTCCCACACGTCGGGGGAGTAGGGACAGGAAACTAGCTCCCCTTCAGTAAAGAGAAGGATGGCACGCCTTGACCACAGCAGTTCTGGTTTCTTGACTTGATCTAATTCTAGCCTCTGGACAACACCGTCTTGATCATCCCCCTGGCACGTCTGAACCAGATGCTGACAAGCGTGGTCTCCTAGGCGGCTCCACTGCTTCGGAATCCCAAGTCCTCCTGGGTGAGTTTTGAGGCCTAAGGTTGTTTTACAACTTCAACAGTCAAAGACGTTTTCTTTTTTTTGAAACTCAAGGTTTGTGGTTTGTCTGACAAATGCAGTAGCTTTTCTCTCCTATTTGCTTACGCAGTCCTGTAGGGCAGGGACTATGTCCATGTCCTTCCTAGACATTCTTCTCTAACTTGATCTACATCTTTGCTTCCTTATATCTCCGTCTGTCTGTCCCTCTGTCTCCTGAGTGAAAGACACATGTCACATCCTCCCACATTCGCACACTCCCTTGACCACAACTCATTCACATGGTCCATGTAACCACAACAAAGCCTGCAAAATAGGGAGTCACTATGTACCCAAAAGGAAACAAAACGGGGTTTGAATCCATGTCATTACTTCTTCCTCATCTGGCGTGGGTGGTAAGTTATCCTGATTGGCAATCTCTACTCAGAGCATGTATTTCAAGTGAGTAAGGCTTCTCTGAGATAAGAAGGGCATTGTTTCTAAAAGAAAATAGGAATTGAAGTAGATAAACATTCCAACCTGGATAGAGGTTAAATGTTTGAAAGGAAGACAAACCTAGAATGGAATCTTGACTGCAACATTTATGAGCCTTGGGTATCTAGAAGAAAGTTACAAGAGCTTTCTGGGCTTCAGCTGCCTCATTGGTAAAGATGCAGGTAATAACAGTACTTCTTTCATAGACTGTTGTAGACTTATGTAAATGCTGGTCACATACTTGGCACAGCACCGTGCAAGAGGAAATGTAAGCATATGAGAGTGTAATAAGCCTCAGTCTATGTATTCAGTTGTGCAAGAAATTTTACTTTACTCTTCTGTATCGGAACCTAATGTGTTAAGTCTCCCTTTCCTTCTGAAAATGACAGGGACTTCACCTCGGTTGATCCATGGCTTCTCCCTGGGCTCTGAGGAAGTTGTATGGAGCTGACGTGGGCTCGAGATGGCAGGTCTAGCTGGTAGGCATCTCTCCATCTATGTTGCTGCTTCTTGCCAGCTACCAAGCCCCTGCAGATCTGCCAAGCCCCTGAGTCATGTCTGGATTGCTCCACAGTGCTGGGTGCCACGGCCATATATTGCCCACGGCATCCTGGGACCCCAGAAACCCCTTGGGGTTGCCTTGGACCTGTCTGTCTTGACACATTGCACTGATACACCTTCTGCTCTCATGTCTTATTGGCTTAGGGACTTTCAGAGTCTTCCCACCCCCAGCAATGAGGCTCAGATCCACTCTGCTCTTGGTTTCCCCCAGAGGATCCGTCATTTAGCTTCAACAACTCCCTTGCTCCTGTGACTCTGTTCAGGGGAAAGGGCCCAGCCGTATCTAAGACCAAGCTGTGCAGTACAGTAGCTATTAGCCACATGTGATCATTCAGATTTAAACTGGGTAACATATGCCAGATTAGCAATACTAACCACATCTTGAGTGCTCAGTAACCATACTTCGCTGGTGGCTACCACACTGAAGAACACAGTGTTTATTATAGAACACTGCTATTATCCTAGAAAGTTCTGTTGACAACACTGGTCTAGGATCTGTGCCTTATATCTGGTCCTAATCCTGTCGGCGCCATCTCAGAATCTGTATCTAAACTGGGCTGGAAGCTTGCCCTTTGCACATGATTACACAGTCTCATCCTGCCTTATACCTGGGTCTAGGCTTTGAAACTCAGAAGCCAAGAACTGGCTCTTTTGTTCTCCATGTTCCACTGTATCATCTCTCTTCTGAGGCACAGAGGATGGGACGCTCATATTACCATCAGAGCCAGCAACTCATCCAGTTTGCTGGGACTGAGAGGATTCCTGGGACATGAAACTTTCCATTTGAAAACCAGGAAAGTCCCAAACAATCCAGGACAATTTGGTCACCTCGGTTCCAAAGAACCACTGGTTACCAAGGAATGCAGGAAAGAATACCAGTCTTGAAATCTCAAAGTTGCTTCAACCTTGTAGCTAATATTAATCTGGTGAGGATTTCATTTCACCCTTCAAAGTTAGATTAGGATATTATATTTCTTCTCTTTCTAGAAGCTTTTCTGACTCCCACTCTCCTACCTCTCTCCCTTCCTCACCCTGTGACTTCCACGGATTTCGTTGGTTCCACCTGGAATTTACTACATATACATCTTCAGATCACCTTTCCCCTTACCCAGCTCCCTAGGAAGACTGTTTGAGTATCTGATATTTTGCCCTTTAAAATTATTGATCTGAGGTCATGGGAAGAGTGAGCCACATAAAAGACTTCTATAGGGCATGCAGGAAGAGCCAGCTCCAAAGAGCCCCTTTGGACATTAAAGTAAGGCCTTCGGTGGATTGTTAATAGCTGCCTTTTGGCCCATTTCTAACTCACACAGTGAGAGTTTCCAACACAGAAGCTATTACAGAGCTCAATTCTCAGAGAAGAGACTGCCATGAACTGCCATCACTCACCTGCCTTGTCCGCTCCATCTTTTCCCTGACATTTTCCTGCCCTGGCTTATTAGGTTGTGTGAACTGTCTAAAAATACCTTGATAGCAGAAGCTCAGAGGGTCAAGGAAGGAAAATGAGTCAATGAGTAAGACCACGGATGTTCTTCTTTCCCTCAGTCCTTCCCTCAGCAAGATTCAGACTTGAGACACCAGCTCAAATTCTATCAGGCGCTTTGACCTGTGCATATGATTTATTCTGTGCTCTATTCTTGCAAAGCTTTGCTCCCTGCATTAACCTTAACCTGTATGGTCAAGCGCAAATACAGCCTAATCCAGGCAGCTGCTCATGATTTACCCTAGCCAAATTGTGCATCTCAGCAGGCAGTACAACAGAAGACTAGAAAAATAAGGCTTACTACATAAACTCACCCCAGACTTGAATCAAAATTGTAAGAAGAGGGTACAGAAAATGTGCATGAAAAATGTTTTTATGCTGGAATATAGTTGGTTTACACTGTTGTGTTTCAGGTATACTGCAAATTGATTTGCTTATATATATCTATATGTCTATTTTTCACATTCTTTTCATATATAGGTTATTACAGAGTATTGAGTAGAGTTCTATGTGCTGTTCAGTAGGCCCTTGTTGATTATCTACTTTTATATAGAGAGGTGTGTATATGTTAATCCCAACCTCCTAATTTATCCCTCTCTTTCTCCTCTCCCCTTTGGTAACCCATAAGTTTGTTTGCTAAGTCTGTGTCTCCGTTTTGTAAATAAGTTCATGTATATCATCTGTATCATTATTTTAGAACCCACATGTAAGTGATATCATGGTATTTATCTTTCTGTGTTTGACTTCACTCAGTATGATAATCTCTAGGTCCATTCATGTTGCTATGAATGGCATTATTCTTTTTATGGCTAAGTAATATTCCATTGTTCCTCTTCTTCATCCATTCATCTGTTGATGGACATTTAGGTTGCTGCCATGGCTTGGCTATTGTAAACAGTGCTGCAGTGAACACTGGGCTGCATGTATCTTTTCAAGCCATGGTTTTCAGTCGATATATGCCCAGGAACAGGACTGTTGGATCACACAGTAGCTCTATTTTTAATTTCTTAGGGACTCTCCAACACTGTTCTCCATAGTGGCTATACCAATTTACATTCCCACCCACAGAGTAGAAGCATTCCCTTTCTCCACACCGACTCCAGCATTTATGCATTTCTTGTTTGTAGACTTTTTGATGACAGCTATTCTGCCTTGTATGAGGTGAGTATGAGCTTACTGTAGTTTTGATTTGCAGTTTTCTAATTGGCAACAGTAAGGATCTTATCTTGTGTTCTTTGGCTGTCTGTATGTCCTTTGGCCGTCTGTATGTCTTCTTTGGAGAAATTGAGATCCATCTTTTTTTTTTTTTTTTTTTAGTTTTTGTTTTTAATCGAGCTGCATGAGCTATTTGTTTATTTTAGAGGTTAATCCCTTGTCAGTTGCATCATTTACAAATTTTCTCTCCAATTCTGTGGGTTGTCTTTTCATTTGTTTTTATGATTTCCTTTGCTGTGAAAAAGCTTTTAAGTTTAATTATGTTCCATTTGTTTTTTTTATTGTTGTTGTTATTGTCGTTGCTATAGAAGGTGGATCCAGAAAGACATTGCTGAGATTTATGTCAGAGTTCTAAGAATTTTATAGCATCCAGTCTTACCTTTTAGTTTTTAATCAATTTTGAGTTTATTTTTGTTTATGGTGTTAGAGAATGCTCTAATTTCCTTCTTTTACATGTGGCTGTCCACTTTTCCCAGCAACACTTACTAAAGAGACTATCTTTTCTCCAATGTGTATTCTTGCCTCCTTTATCACAGACTAATTGACCATAGGTATGTGAGTCTATTTCTAGGCTTCCTATCCTGTTCCATTGATCGTAAGTCTATCTTTATGCCAGTACCATACTGTTGTGATTACCCCTATCAAATTATCAATGGCATTTTTGCAGATATAAAACAAAAAAAAAATCTTAAAATTTGTATTATACCACACAAGACCCTGAACAGCCAAAACAATCTTGAGAAAGAAAAACAGAGCTGGAGAAGTTAGGCTTACTGACTTCAAAAAACAAGCATTTTAACAAACACTCCAGGTACTTCTCTTTTAAAAATTTACTGATATATAAATCATGTACCATAATATTCACCCATTTAAAGTATGCAATTCAATGGCCTTAGTATATGTAACCGTTACCACAATCAATTCTAAAACACTTTCATTATCCCCAAAAGAAACTCCATATCCTTTAGCTCTCACTCCCCAATTCCCACTCCTCTGTCCCAAGTGTGAGTAGTCACTGGTCTATTTCTGTTTCTATAAATTGACCCATACTGGACATTTCATATTAATTCAGTCATACAGTGTGTGGTCCTCTGTGACCAACTTCTTAATGTTTCAGGATTCTTCAGTGTTATAGCATGCATCAACACTTCATTGCTTTTTATGCCTGAACAATGTTCCATGGTGCAGATAGATCATAGTTTATTTTCCCACTCATCAGTTAATGAATATTTGGGTCATCGTACCGCATATGGTGTTGCCTATTATAAATAATATTACTATCAACATTCAGATACAAGTTTTTGAGTGGACCTGCATCTTCATTTCTCCTGGTTTTACATCTAGGAATGTAATTTCTAAGTCATGGGGTAATTTTATGCCTAACTTTCTGAGAAACTGTGAGGCTATTTTCCACAGTAGCGGCCACCATTTACATTCTCACCTGCAAAGAGGGTGAGATTTCTTCTCAACCTCACCACACCCTTACCTGCCTTTTAAAATTCTAATCATCCTCGTGGGTATGAAATGGTGTCTCATTTTTGCTTTGATGTGCATTTCGCTAATGGCTAACGCAGGTGCTTCTTATAAAGTTTGAAAAGCTTTGGTACACTGCCCCATAACATGTGATGGAGTTACTTGTCTTATGGTCCCTGTGTGTGTGGGTGCGTGATAAGTCACTTCAGTCATATCTGACTCTTTGTGACCCTGTGGACCGTAGCCCACCAGGCTCGTCTGTCCAAGGGATTCTCCAGGCAAGAATACTGGAGTGGGTTGCTGTGCCCTCCTCCAGGGGATCTTCCCCACCCAGGGATCCAACCCGCATCTCTTATGTCTACCTGCGTTGGCAGGCAGATCTTTACCACTAGCAGCACCTGGGAAGCCCCCGATGGTCCCTCCTGGACGGTGAACTTGCAGCGGCCCGGAGCGCCCTGCGTGGCTGCCTAGAGCCCCATCAGTGTTGCCCAGAGCCCGTCACGTTGCAGATGCTGCATAAACAGGAGGGAACTTCCATGAAGGGCCTGTACCGTGTCAGGCATGGATTATACAAATTAACTCGTCTAATCCTCACAACAACCATTTGAGGGCGGATCTATCATTCCTACTGTCTACAGATGAGGAAACTGAGGCCCAGAAGAGTTAAATAACTTGCTTGTATTTGAACTCAGGTGGCATGATGCCAGACTGAACTGCCTCCCTCAATAAGTACCTCTTGAATAAATGAATGAATTTCAAACTCTGAAAAAAGGAGGAGACAGCGGACTGCAGAGGCAGGGATCACTCCACTGTCCATTCACCTGAACAGCCATCTTTCCAGAAGAGCAGCACCGGGAGTTTGAACCTGTGAGTGACATCAGGACACTTTACCTCAGTTCCTAGTGAGAAAGGGGCACTGGCTTGGATTTTTTAAACCAGATAGATGCTAATCCTGATCCCAAGCCCTTCCAGGAAGTATCCATAATGGAGAATGGAAACAGACTTGTGGTGCAGACTTGAATTCTAGGTGTGCACTGGCAGTGAGGTTGAAAGGTGGAAAGAAGTCTCTATAGCTCTGAACTCAGCTATTTTATACCAAATATCTCCTCTTGAAAACAGGCATGCTACAGATCAGCTCTGAGTAGCCAACATGATTTTCTGCATCATGTACAGAGTAAATCCTTCAACATATCCTACCAAGTATCACAATTTCTGGCAAATTAGAAATGATACTATTTCAGTCCAAGCCAGGACACATGGGTTGGTAAGCTGAGCTTGGGTTAGATTTTAGCTCACACCAGCTCACTTGGCTGGGCATCCTTGTGCGGTGCCCAACCTGATCAACCATATACGGTCTATAACACCCTATTAAGGAGTTTCACCCTGGTGAATATGGGAATCTTGACAGTTAGGAAGTAACTTGTTGTTGTTCAGTTGTTAAGCTGTGTCCAGCTCTTTGCGACTCATGAACTGCAGCATGCCAGGCTTCCCTGTCCTTTAATACCTCCCAGAATTTGCTCAAACTCATGTCCATTGAGTCAGTGATGTTATCTCACCATCACATCCGCTGATGCTCCCTTCTCCTCTTGCCCTCAGTCTTTTCCAGCATCAGGATCTTTTCCAATGAGTAGGCTCTTTGCATCAGGTGGCTAAAGATTGGAGCTTCAGCTTCAGCATCAGTCCTTCCAATGAATATTCAGGGTTGATGTCCTTTAAGATTGATTGGTTTGTCCCCTTGCTGTACCATGATTTCTCAGGAGTCTTCTCTAGCACCACAATTCAAAAGCATCAATTGTTTTGACTTATGGTTGGTTAAGGAAATTATCAAATAAATCACTTATTTGACTTACGGTAAGTCAAGAAAATAACTTACCGTAAGTCAAACAATGGATTGATCAAACCTCACAGCTCTTGATAATACAGATGAAAGAAATCAGCAACAAATAACTGACAGAGACTTTGTCTGACATATGGGCTATAGAAGCTGATAAATCCAGGCAGACAGAATCCAAGCCAAAGCTATAATTTGAAACCAGCCTCATTCATCTTGACTTCAGTACCTAATCCAGAAAGCCCAGGTACCCATGGAGTCCTGAAAGATAGAATACTAATGAAGAGCTGAAGATTTGCAGGTCAGGACTGCAGGCAGCCTAGTCACCAAGGAGCCAGACTAGCTTCCAGAACACAGCTTGTTTCCCAGGCAATTGACGGAGCCGTCTATGACACAGACTTTTCGAGGTAGCGCCACTAAGGTTCTAACCAATAGCCTGCCACACTGCCACATTTGCCTCCTGGAAGCAGCTCCAGGAAGCCAGTCGTGAGAAGTGGGAGTAGGTGAGAGGCTGTGCGAGTCACCCAAGCATCTGGGAGCAGAAACGATGGCATGGAGCCACACCCACTGTTGTTTGTGTCTCTCCAGATGCCTGAGCCCACTGACACGCACTCCACATGACATGGCCTGGTTGTGGCTTGCTGAGGGACTGTGTTACAGAAGGAATAGAAGTCTTCAGAGAGATAAAGGGACAGACTGGCAGACTCAGCATGGACAGAGAGAAAGAGCTACATACTGTAGCGGGCAGTATGCAAACGCAGACACAGATCTAATAACAAGAATAATTATTTGTAATAATAAAATTATTAATAAGTTGCTGAGCCTGTTCTATGCCCTTCATTCACGTTGTCTCTCTTGTATTTTAAGGCACATCACAGTCCTAAGAAGTGATTATTATTTGTAAGCTTCTTATAAGTGAGGACACTGAAGCACAGAGAGGGTAAAATAACTTACCCAAGATCACACAGCTTGTAAGTAGTGGAGCCTGGATGTGGAACAAAAGACCCAACCAGCTGAGCCCTGCCCAAATCTCTGACTCACAGAATCATGAGAAACAATAAATTACTGTTTTCAAGCCATTGAGTTTTAGGGCTGTTTTTCATAGAGCAATAGAAAACTGCCCTTATGGAACTTATACTTTTGTAACAGTAACAAGTGAAAAAACACATAGATGTATACTTATGCATTTAATACAGAGTAAAGGAGTAAGAACAGAATTGTTCCTTCATTGCATTTTGTTGTTGTTCACTCACCCAGTTGTGTTTGACTCTTTGAGATCCCATGGACTGCAGCACGCCAGGCCTCCCTGTCCCTCACCATCGCCCAGAGTTTGCCCAAGACCATGTCCATTGAAACAGTGATGCCATCCAACCATCTCATCCTCTGTCACCCTCTTCTTCTTCTCCCTTCAATCTTTCCCAGTTTCAGGGCCTTTTCCAATGAGCCACCTCTTTGCATCAGATGTCAAAGTACTGGAGCTTTACCTTCAGCCTCAGTATTTCCAAAGAGTATTCAGGGTTGATTTCCTTTAGGACTGATTGGTTTGATCTCCTTGCAGTCCAAGGGACTCTCAATAGTCTTTCTCCAGCACCACAGTTCAAAAGCATCAGTTCTTTGGTACTCTGCTTCTTTATGTTCCAACTTTCACATCCATTTATGACTACTGGAAAGACTATGCCTTGACTATACAGACCTTTGTCAGCAAAATGATGTCTTTGCTTTTTAATATGCTGTCAAGATTTGTCATAGCTTTCCTGCCAAGAAGCAATCATCTTCTAATTTCATGACTGCAGTCACCATCCACAGAGCCCAGGAAGAGGAAATCTGTCCTTCCGCCTTTTCCCCTTCTATTTGCCATGAAGTGATGGGACCCAGATGCCATGATCTTAGTTTTCTTACTATTGAGTTTTAAGCTGGCTTTTTCACTCTCCTCTTTCACCCCCATCAAGAGGCTCTTTAATTCATTTTCACTTTCTGCCATTACAGTTGTATCATCTGCATATCTGAGGTTGTTGATACTTCTCCTGGCCATCTTGATTCCAGCTTGTAATTAACACAGCCCAGTATGTTATATGATGTGCTCTGTGTGTAAGTTAAATAAACAGGATGACAATATACAGCCTGCCATACTCCTTTCTCAATTTTGAACCAGTCAGTTGTTCCATATAAAGTTCTAACTGTTGCTTCTTGACCTGCATACAGGTTTCTCAGGAGACAAGTAAGATGGTCTAATATTCCTATCTCTCTAAGAGTTTTCCACAGTTCGTTATGGTGCGCACAGTCAAAGGCTTTAACGTAGTCGATGAAACAGAAGGAAATGTGTTTTTGGAATTCCTTTGCTTTCTCTATGATCCAATGATGTTGGCGATTTAATCTTTGGTTTCTCTGCCTTTTCTAAACCAAGTTTGTGCATCTGGAAGTTCTCAATTTAATTACTGCTGAAGCCTAGCTTGAAAGATTTTTAGCATAACCTCACTAGCATGGGAAGTGAGTGCAATTGTCATTGCATTTATTTCATACGTAATAAGTAAATCTTTCATGGTCATTCAGAGCTCTGGTAACAAGATTATCCTTTTTCTATTCTTCGAGTCTACCTTGCCTATCTTGCAGGTTGGCAAATTATTACCTTTCTGTGCCTTGGTTTCTCCATCTGTGAAATGGGCATGGTAGCATTCATCCTGTCTGCCTCATAGGCTCCGTGAGGATGAAATGAGACAAGAAACAAAAGTGCTATGATTGCTGAAAAGTCCTCAACAAGCTGCATCATAACAAAATAAATGTTCCCTTGTGCTAAAAGTGCTTAACTGCTTTATAATTTATTCTCTGAAATGGAAACATCTGGCCAAGGAAACTTGAAAGAAGCAGAAACCTTTCTGACCAAAGCAATTGCATCTAATAGCTGGTCTCTGGAGTCTCCTCCTTCAGCTCTGATTTGCCCATTACTTTGAGTTGTATTTTGAAATATGTCAGCCTTGCTTTTTTGCACATCTGCTTTTTCTATTTTTACTCTGGACCAAAATAGAGAAAGAAACCATTATAAATGGTAAATACCCATTCTTGGGCTTTCCATCATGTATATATATATAAATCCCTCCATGAATTTATTCATCACTATATCTTCTAATTGTAGTTATAGAAACTGGAGTGAAGCAGAATTATAGAGGAATTTTATAAGGAACCTCAGCAAGCTGCAATTATTATCTGGCTGAACAAGATTTCTACCTGGGTTATGAAACTGAACCCAGGAGCCAAATCCAGTCATGTCTTCTCCCTGTTTAAAAATTCCTCAGTGACTTCCCAGTGCCCTCTATATAAAGACAAGCTCCTCGGCATGGCACTGAGGTCCAGCCATGAGTGCTCTTGCTTACCCCCCACCTCCCGCTCTGCCCACCGCCCTCCCCCACCGCTGCCCCAGCC